>CM032883.1:38296667-38324167 GCA_019176425.1 Megalops atlanticus | reverse complement strand
TAAAAGACTACAGCATGGATTCAGTTAGCATTTGCCCTTAACCTACAGCCACAGATAAATGACAGAAGGTGGTTGAACGCAGGCCTTGCTGTGGACCGTTTCTCTTTGATCCACACGTAATTCATCACCTGAAAGACTGCAGCTCTTTTCATGTTCAAACCCTCAGACATATGACACATAATTATATGGCTGTCATACATCCACACTGAGTTGCACATTATTATACTGGCAGTAATGTAATATGAATGCTATGTGCAAGGCCAGATTTTGGCAGCTGTAGTTGTAATCCACCGCTGTGATCCGTGTGTCCAGGTACCAGGTACGCCACTCAGTACCCCTGTCCCCGAGGCTATTACAACCCTGAGCCCATGACTCAGAGCCTGGACAGCTGCCTGCCCTGTCCGCCCGGACACTACTGCGAGAAGGAGAGACTCACCACGGTGTCCGGGAAATGCAAGGCTGGTCAGTGACTCTCTCAACCTTACAGCTTTATCACCAGTGAGGAGTCTGAATTCTGAAGTGTGTAAAGAGAAGATAGGTGGAGCTGGCCCTAAAAAGTCAAAGAAATGAGTATCACCATGGGTTTTACTCTTTTGATGGTAGAGGACATTTTGAAGCAGGTCTCTGTGCTCTTGTGTTTGTTTTAGGGTTTCACTGGGATTTTCCACCAGTTTCAATCCTCAGTCCATTTTGATCTTTGCATTAAGTGTGAATTATGGTCACATTGTCTGCTTCCTTCTCACCCATGTCTTGACGTCTTGCTGTAGTTATAGCACAAAGACACAGTGGTTGAGATGACCCTGTACGACCACTGTATAAGCACTGTTGACCGCTCTATAACCACTGTATGACCGCTCTATAACCACTGTATGACTGCTGTATGACCCCTGTATGAGTGCATTCACCACTGTATAACCACTCTTTCTGCTCAGGCTGGTTCTGTGTATCGGCTGCCTGGAACTCTCAGCCATTTGACCTGGACAACTACACCAACGCCAACTGCCTCTGCCCCGCAACCTCCACCGGGGGGCGCTGTCAGGAGGGGTTCTTCTGCCCTGCAGGAAGCCCCGAACCCCAGCTGTGTCCCCCTGGGGCCTTCTGCAACGTCACTGGTACAGTACAGCGTAAATGCCCCTGATAGGCTACCTCTCTCATAACAGTGCAGCATTATTGCCTCTGATAGGCTACCTCTCTCATAACAGTTTTTCATATGCGTATGAATATGTGTGTGTGTGTGTGTGTGTGTGTGTGTGTGTGTGTGTGTGTGTGTGTATTCCTGTAGGACTCTCCCAGCCCAGTGGTCCTTGTTCCCCTGGTTACTACTGCACTGGAGGAGCCACGCACCCCAGACCAACCAACAAAGTCACTGGCAACATCTGCCCCCCAGGAACGTACTGCGGTAACTATAGCAACAAACTGACTGCTGTGTGGTGGAGTGAATAGTAGCAACCAGACTGTTGCAGGTTTGAATCCCTGAAACTCAGCCTGAATGGAAGGACACAGGTATCTGTATAAAACCCTGTGTAGCCTTCTGTATGAATTTGTTCGGGGGTGTGACATTTCCCATTGGTTTACTGTTAGTAGGCCGTTGGAATGAACGATACACACGCACTGTTTCTCCTGGGTCACTTCCAGACATGTCCTCTGAAAAATATGTTACTCAATGAGATAAAAAGTTTTAATGAATGAAGGAAAATCAGCTAAGAACATTTAAGTACAGACTGAATACTGTGTGGCTGGAAGCTCTGATACACCCAGACTACAAAAGGAGAAATACCGATAAAGAGAATAAACACAAGGAGCTGAGTGTCGGATGCTGCGTGTTTGGTTAACAGTGCATTTGCAATCCCAGTTCAGCAGTGTTTGGTTAGTAGTGTGTTTGGTTGGCGGTGGGGTGGTAGTCCCAGTTCAGCAGTGTTTGGTTAGTAGTGTGTTTGGTTGGCGGTTGGGTGGTATTCCCAGTTCAGCAGCGTTTGCTGCGTGTCCCTCTCTGTAGCTGAAGGCTCTGGAGAGCCCTGGCTCTGCCCGGCGGGCACCTTCTCCCCTGTGCCAGGCCTTGCCAGCGCGGCCCAGTGCCAGCTGTGCCCGGGAGGGTCCTACTGCGGAGCGGCCGGCCTACGGGCACCCACGGGCCCCTGCAGCGAGGGTGAGCTGCTCATCATCTATTCACAGTCTACTCACAGTCTACTCACTACTGGTTAAGGCGGTGGTGTTGTTCCATTCTCTTTATGAAACCTTCATTGGTCACGCTCGCACCCCTGTCTCATTAAAGCTCTATCCCTTCTCTGCTCCTGGTTTGGGGATCAGGGTACTGGTGCCCCCCTGGTCAGTCGGTGGGGGTAGCGAAGCCGTGCCCGGTGGGTCACTACTGCCCCCACGGCAGTGCCGCCCCCGAACCCTGCCCCTCAGGGACGTACCAGGACCGGGAGAAACAGGCCACCTGCAGACCGTGTGAAGCCGGTAAGACATTCCTCTATCGCCAGTGGAACCAGACTGCAGCAATGTGCATTTGTTCAAACTGCAGCACTCTGTATTATTTGGTTCCATTGGTCATGCATATCTGCAGGAAAGTACATTCTAGAGAGTATTAACAATTTATGCAAAAAGAGGTATTTGTTCTGTTCATGAAACAACCACATTTTCATCATGAAAAGCAAATGTAACTATGTAATAATCAAGCAATTAACATGTTAATTTAAGTAATAATACAAGAATCAATTATTACCAGGTAATTATATTGTGCTGTATTAACATTGGGAATAGGGGCTCCTGGCAGGAGTGAGTAACGTTACTCAGAAGCACAGATGTGTAATCCGTGACTGGGGGTGTCCCGCACTGGAAGAGGGGAATGCTGTCTGTGTCCCCCAGGGTATTACTGTGACCCACATCATGGACCAGTCAACACCACCGCCCCCCGGCCCTGTCCAAGGGGACACTACTGCCCCCCAGGAACGGGCATTCCCACCCAGTTTGGCTGCCCAGCGGGCACCTTCAACCCCAGAGAAGGCGTGGCCAACATTGAGGGGTGTGTCGCATGCCCTCCAGGAAAGTTCTGTCCCACCACGGGCCTTCCAGAACCCGCAGGTGAGGCAGAACCGCACAGGGGTTTACCATACACCCTGTTACATCCAGAATGCCACTTTACTTCATGTACACGTTGGCTTACTGTTATGTGACACCAGAGTGACAAATGCAAGGTAGTGCTTGACTCCTGGTCCTCTGAGTTTGACAGGGGAGTGCTACTCTGGTCTCTTCCTGTGTGTTTGGCAGGGGAGTGCCATGCTGGATTCTGGTGTAAAGAGGGGGCGCGCACACCCAGTCCTGTGGAGGGGGCCTCAGGGATTTCCTGTCCTGCTGGCCACTACTGCCCAACAGGTAACATCATTCACACATGTAGCCAACAACATTTAACATGCAGATGACATTTGTTGGCCAGAAGGTGGCATTGTTGCTCTTTATGTGGCGTTAGGAGTCAAAAACAGTTTGAAAACCGAGTTGCAGTGAACCGTTTCATCATTACTGACAATACTGCTGGACATGGTTGGGTAGTAAATATATCTCTGTCAGGTAATGAGCTGAAAGACTGCAGACACGTAACTGCAGTGTTGTTGCCATGTCATCTTTGCTAAAATGCTATGGTAAAAACATTTTATGCTTTAAGGCGTTCAGAAAATGTGACACATCCAAACAGATCCAAACAGAGTGCCATAAAATGCAATCTAAAATCATGCAATATATAAAATGACTGTAAGTGATAAAAATTTGTAATAAGAGCACCCAGAGAAAATAAAGCAATAAAAAATAAAACAGAAAGAGGCTCTCACAGACTGTCATTAAGTGAGGTTATAGGTTAGGGTGTAGAAAGTGTATTTGCTTACCTGCTTTGCTACCCCAACAGCAGACATACTGCACACACATCCATGCATTTCCAGGTGTTGGCCAAAAGATAGACACACTGATAATAATGCAGTATTACCTGTAGCTCCTGCTTTTATTGCACAGAGACTGAAAATCAGGTAAAGCTGATGTTTTGTCCTCTGTGGCCGTGAATGTTAATCTCACAGGTGAGGATTTGTATATGATGTCACTCTCCCCTGATTGGATACATGCATTGTGGGTTAATTGTGATACTTATTTCCCTCTGTAGGCACTGTGGCCCCCCTACCCTGCCCGCTGGGCACCTGGTCAAACAGCACGGGGCAGAAGAGTCCTCAGGAGTGCCAGCCTTGCCCAGGGGGCTTTTACTGTGCCTCCACTGGCCTAACTGCCCCCACAGGGCCCTGCTCTGGAGGGTACATCCACCTGCTGCCCCGCACAGTTTAGATTATACCCCCTAAACACTGATGCTGGATCAGTCACGACATTTCTCGTGTAATGCTGTGGGCAAGGGTCATAGCCAGGTGGACTGATCCTGGATTGGTTGCTAAGGAGAGCAGAGAGAGTTGGACTGTTACTCTTCAACAACATCTTTTTGTTAAGAATAATGACAAGCTTAGGGGTGTTGTGGGTCTTCGCCAGCTCACCTGATATTTCAGGATTGCCCTTTTTCTTCCTGTCTCTTGGAAGGATATTTGCAATGTATGGAGATAATCCTTGTTTTCTCATTCCCATGGTTCAGGTGTCTATTGCTTTCGTGGGCAGGTTCTACTGCACTCAGGGAGCCGTGACCCCCTCTCCCACTGATGGCACGACTGGGGGAAGCTGTCCGGAGGGGCACTACTGCCCCATAGGAACCACTCAGCCTGTGCCCTGTGAGCCGGGGACATTTATTACTGTAACACAAGCCACTGAGTGCAGCCCCTGTCCTCCTGGCTGGTACTGTGTGGCTGGGATGATGCTACTCTGCCCAGCAGGTCAGTGCCAACCAGAGGTGTTTAACTAGCAGCTGTAACTGTAGGCGTAGAAGCAATTATAGTAACAGGACTGTGGATTGCTAATGTACCAGCATGTAGCCCCCCTGAATATAAACAACACAACCTGGTGGAGCAAAAATTAACTTCTAGGAGTTGTTCTAGGAGTTGTTTTAAGTTCTAAGTGAGCTTTAGCTTCAATGTAGTGGTGCTGTAGTTGTTCATGTATTTTTGAAAATCAATAGCCCTTCCTGATATCTGTGTTTTTAACCTGTAGGGTTTTACTGTCCTGAGGGAACTGGGCAGGACTGGAGAGCCTGCCCGGAGGGGACATACGGCTCGGCTGCGGGTTTGACCGATGTGTCTCAGTGCCGAGAGTGTGACGGCGGCCATTTCTGCGCTCAGAGGAACGGCACCTCTGTCACGGGACCCTGCCACGAGGGGTACTACTGCACACGAGGAAACACGTCTCCCCAGCCTCACAGTCACAGCACAGGTAACACACCTGGAGTGCACCTGCACCTTTCAGCTATGGGCTGTGTTTTCTAGAAGGTTCTCTCTGAGAATGATCTCTACTGAGTGTGTCAGTATACACTGTTAACTACAAGATGAGCATGGTTTCAGTCATGTGTAATGTTTGCTCAGGTGTGCTCTGGTGTGTTGACTTGTGTGCAGGTGAGGGGGGTCCTTGTCCAGCTGGTCACTACTGCCCCAGGGGTGCGGCTTACCCCCAGCCTTGTCCAGCAGGTACCTTCAGTAACCTGACCAAGCTCGTCTCACAGGTAAAGGGACACCTGTCCTGGTGGTCTGTGGTGATGCGTGTGAGCTGGGGTGAGCTTTATACAGGTGTGTGTGTAGGTGCAGGTGAGCGCTCTATGCAGGTGCATGTGTCAGTGCAGATAAGCACTCTGATGCTGTCCTGCAGGAGGCCTGCACTCCCTGCTCCCAGGGACATTACTGTGACACTGCAGGCCTGACCACGCCTAGCGGGGAATGCTGGGAAGGATTCTTCTGTCAGCAAGGGGCGGTGCTCCCCAACAGTCCAATCAGAGATGGCCGAGGGGGTCCGTGTCCTTCAGGTGACTGACTCGTACTCTTCCTCCTCCTCCCCCTTTCCTCATCCTTGTCTGTTCCCTGTATTCAGGCTCATTCCCTCTTTGCCCTTCACACAGGCTACTTCTGCCCACGGGGGGCAGCGGCTCCACAGGTCTGTCCGGAGGGCTTCGCCAACACCATGGAGGGACAAGGGAGCTGCGCTGTCTGTCCCCAGGGGTACAGTCCTCCCCCTCTTTCCCCCCTACCTTTTCACTTCCCTCTCCCTCCCTCTCTCCCTCCCTCTCCCTCTCCATCTCCCTCTCCGTCTCCCTCCCTGAGAGACTGTATCTGCATGCACTCTGAAATCATTCATCCTTTAGCAACAGCAGGATTCCAACAGTCCATTATTCCATTCCCTGCACAGACAAACAGTAACATTATGATTAGATTAGTCTCACTTCTGCCCTTTCTCTCCCTCTCTGTTTTACCATATTTAATGTAAGTTGTGACATTGGGGTCACCTGTCATTGTTAGGTCTCAGATGCACCTGATCAGCCTGTAGTGAGTGGACATGTTTATTCTCTTTCTTTCCTGTTTGTTTCTCCTGTGCAGTTTGTACTGTCCTGGTAATGGCTCCTCCTTCGAGGGGAACGAGTGTGCTCCAGGCTATTACTGCCCCCCCGGCTCTGTCTCTGAGCGCCAGCAGCCCTGTCCCCCCGGGACCTTTAACCCCGAAACGAGGAAGGGGCGCCCAGAGGACTGCCTGTCCTGCACCCCAGGTACCCCTGCTTTTACTGGCCACAACACACTCCCGTCATTCCTCAGTCTGAATTTGTGCTTTTCCATAGCACCCTGCGCACAGATTTAGACCTGCTCATTGGTTTTAGCACCAGCTTTATCATTTTGGGAGGGGTATGGAAGGTGTTGGTTGTTATGATAAGGGTTTTCATTTTAAAACATTTGGAAAGTACCTCTGAGCTGAACCACTGCTGTTGTGTAGCATCCTCAGTGCAAAGGGACATGAGGGGTTTTTCATGAGGAGTGATTGTGTGTGCAGTGCTTTGTTCCGCCCACACACAGGAGCTGAATACATTATTTGCACAGGTGTTCTCTGAGCAAACAGCAGCCGTAGTTGCAGCTATGCATGGCTGAGTGTGTCTGGGGTGTAGCTGAGTGTGTCTGGGGGCGTGGCTAACCCGCTAACCCCGCCCCTCTCGGTGTAGGGTATTTTTGCAGCTCCCCCGGGCTCAGAGCCGCCTCCGGGCCCTGCGCTGCGGGACACTTCTGCCAGGGCGGGGCCGCCTCCCCTTCACCTGAGGACGGCAGGACAGGGGACAGGTGTCCCAGGGGTCATTACTGCCCCGAGGGGTCCAGCTCACCTCAGCCCTGTCCCCCAGGACTCTACAGCAACGCCACCGGGAACAGAGCGCTGTCCGACTGCCTGCCCTGCCCGGAGGGTGTGTCCCGCTCTCTCTGCCGGGGCTCAGGGGACAGCCAGGCCAAACTCCTTTTACTGATGACCGTTTACAAAGCCATCGCAATGCAGTTGTATTTTTCCTGAATATGATACAGCTAACAATCAGAGCATTACGCATGTGAGATCAGTGCTGCTTTTGGTGGAAATTCTCAAGTGTTGTTAAACAACAAGCACTCTTCACCCATTAGGAAATTCCACCTAATTAAAATCCTGTGAATAAAAAGTGGCTTTTAAATGTAGATATGATATAATAAGTCAATGATTATATGATAATGCTGTTATTTTCTGCCTCAGGATTCTCCTGTGCCACCCCTGGGCTCTCTGCCCCCTCCGATCTCTGCCAGGCTGGGCACTACTGCCCCATGGGACAGTCCTCCAGCCACCCCGCCTCCCACACCTGCTCACCTGGGCACATGTGTCCCCCAGGGAGCTCCGCCCAGCAGCCCTGTGCCCCAGGGACCTACCAGGACCAACCTGGGCAGGTACAGAGGCAGGGGTAACTCAGAGTAACTGTCATCACTGTTACCCTGTCATTGCTGTTACATCTTTGCCGTTACCTTATTGTTGCTGTTACGCTGTCATTGTTACCTTGTCATCGCTGTTACAGGCTGAGTGCGCACCCTGTCCAGCGGGGTATTTCTGTGCTGGCTCTACACATCCTGACACTGGAGTGACGGAGGGGACACACACCCCGACCCCGTGTCCCAAAGGTCACTACTGCCCAGCAGGTAGCGTGCATTCCTGTGACTCCGCTGCATTGTTTCACCGTCTCCAGGGAAGAGTTCCAGTCATGTGATGCGTTTCCTCTGCAGGCTCCAGGTCTGGTGTGGAGTTTCCCTGCCCCGCCGGCACATTCAGTGACCAGATCAGTGTGTCCCAGGCTGAGGAGTGCGCCCCCTGCCCTCCGGGCAGATACTGCAGCTCCGCAGGCCTGGCTGCCCCCACGGGGGAGTGCTCTCCTGGGTGAGTGAGCAGAGAAGCGTGGTGTGGATGAACAACGGCTGTCCTCACCTGCCCGCTCAGTCACACTGCTGATACACAGGTCTGAGCCTGGCAGTGCACTCCTGCCACACATGCCTGGAAGCTAGCACACCAATCGTTTCGCTAATTTAATCATGACTGACATATTGATACAAAAAATAGAACTGACACGTCAATATGTTAGCTGAGTGTTTCTGCAGGAGTCAACAGAGTCGAAGGAGATGGAAGCTGAGTCAGAAGATGATCAATCTGTCCCCTCTCTCCCTCTCTCCAGGTACCTGTGTATCCATGGTGCTATTTTTCCTCAGCCAGCTGGAGACGGCACAGGGAGGAAGTGTTCCCCTGGGTCCTACTGCCCACAGGGTACCACCCACATGCTGACCTGCCCTCCGGGAACATTCAACCCTGTAGAAGGTGCAACAGAAAGACAGTCTCAGAATCAGTCACAGCTGAAGCAAAAACATAAAGAGGGCTCTTCAGTTCTCTGTTTGTGCTGCCATTCATTGCTTGATGCTACACAGTAGATGTGTTGAATCATGTGGGGCAAAGAGGGACAGAGAGGGGGAGAGAGGGGCAGAGAGGAGGGGCAGAGAGGGGCAGAGAGGGGGGCAGAGGGGGCAGAGAGGGGGCAGAGTGGGACAGGGAGGGGCAGAGAGGAGGGGCAGAGAGGGGCAGAGAGGGGCAGGGGGCAAGGAGGGGCAGAGAGCTCTGCAGCCAGTGGCTGGTTGCTCAGCTCCTGCCCCTCGGGGCACTGCATTGGTTCAGTTTAAATGTGATAAGTGCGTTCACAGGGTCGCAGGGAAGAGGGAGGCTGTGGATCGGGAGCGCAGATGAGATCTGAAAGAAAGGCCTGAGGGGGTGTGTGTCAGCTCCATTCAGCCTGCGAGAGGGGGAGAGGAGGTGACCGAATGGGGTCAGAGTGACACGGTGCTCTGTGCGTCCTCGCTGTGTAGGGGCGGAGTCTGCGGAGGCCTGCCTGGCGTGCCCATCAGGCCGGTACTGTGGCCGCCCCGGGCTGGACGCTCCGTCCGGACCCTGTGGCGCCGGGTTCTTCTGCAGCCTCGCGTCCCGGTCCGCAGAACCGCAGAACGCCGTGGCAGGTAACGGGTCACACTGCACCGCCGCTGTCACCCTCTGTCTGACAGAGACGCTTCACTTCTCAGACAGAACTGACAGCTCTGCCTGTCTCTGTCACTTCCAGAGACCTCCGTGCGTCTGGCCAACCACTCGGAGGACTTATCCTCGTCCTCAGAGCAGATCGGTGGAGGTATCTGTCCCAGAGGCCACTACTGTCCTGCAGGGACCACACAGCCACTGCCCTGCGCACCAGGTACATGTAAACCTGAGCTCCAGGTATAACACTCACAGCAGTGTAACTATACCTGAGCTCCAGGTATAACACTCACAGCAGTGTATCTATACCTGAGCTCCAGGTGTAACACTCACAGCAGTGTAACTATACCTGAGCTCCAGGTATAACACTCACAGCAGTGTATCTATACCTGAGCACCAGGTGTAACACTCACAGCAGTGTATCTATACCTGAGCTGCAGGTATAACACTCACAACAGTGTAACTATACCTGAGCTCCAGGTATAACACTCACAGCAGTGTATCTATACCTGAGCTCCAGGTGTAACACTCACAGCAGTGTATCTATACCTGAGCTCCAGGTATAACACTCACAGCAGTGTATCTATACCTGAGCTGCAGGTATAACACTCACAACATGACGTCTCGTGCAATATTAATTTTGTGAGTGATTGTTAAACATGCATACTAAGCAGGGGGTTTGTGCCCTTTACAAAGTAATGAAAGCCATATAATGTGTGTGTGTATGTGTGTGATTGTGTGTGAGTGTATGTGTAAACACATTTCAGATGCCATCATGGTATTATTACATGGAAAATGCACTATTTTCCATGTAACTTTTGAAGCTGTTATTTTATTTCATCACAGTGATTATTTTTGCAATTAGCCATTATTTGTACAAATTCCTATTTGCATGTCAGATACTTACTTTGTTAGCTTGGTTTTTATTCACAGGCACATTTCTGGGCAGACTCGGGGCCCAGTCGGAGTCGGACTGTGACCCATGCACCCCGGGGTTCTACTGCCCTCAGTGGGGTCAGACTGCAGCGGAACTGAGGTGTCCGGAGGGATGGTTCTGTCCGGGCGGGTCCGGGTCAGGCCAGCTGTCAGGTACCATAACTCACGTCAGAGGAGAGAAGCCTGTTCAGAAAACTCCCAAACTGCCGGGAACCAGAATCCCACCCTTCCCCTCCAAACCCCGCCCCCCACAGGTCTCTGTAAGCCGCGCAGAACACCCACGTGCTGCTCCGCCCCCTCGCTCTGCGTCTCTGCTCAGAGATCCTGCACAGACCCCCTTTAGGCCTGAGGCTTTACACACTGTCTCTGCTCTCTCTCGGGGGGTTCAGAGCACAGATGCCCTGCTGGACACGCCTGTCCATCTGGGAGTGTTCAACCCGCTGTGTGTCCCCCTGGTACCCACCAACCTTTACCTGCCCAGCCTGCCTGCAGACCCTGCCCACCAGGTAACTCACAGCTGCGGACCTTCACCTGAAAGGGACATGTTTCACCTAAAAATATATATTATTTTCATCAGATATGTTGCAATTCTGGCATTTTCACAGAGGAAAAAGTGAATTAAATGATTTCATGTAGTGTAGGGGTTGTCAGTGAAAGGCCTGGTCTCACACTAATAGCACTGGATTTTTCCTCAAATGTGGAAAAACTATTTTTTATGGTTTGCTGTTTTATACACCACCACAAATGTTCACAAAATTCTCAAAAGCCAGAACTCAGAAATGTGTGTAAGAAATGAAATCCTGGAATGAGTTTTCCAGTGTTGCAGGTGCATTGCATTGTGGGTAGAGTGAGCTGCAGCTGATCTCAGCTGTTGCTTTGCCTCAGGTTTTTACTGCTCGGAGGGCGTGTCTGCTCCCTCTCCCTGCCCGTCTGGCACTATGAGTCAGGCAGAGGGACTGCGCTCTGTGCTTGACTGCGCCCCCTGCCCTCCGGGGTTCTACTGCAACACCAGCGCACTGACCACGCCCTCCGGACCCTGCGCTGCCGGTCAGTGACCTATCAGAACAGGGTCTGCCACAGGCCCCGCCCACTAAAAATCTACAGGGTCACCCACGAGTCACAGGCAGAAGTTATAGTGGCTGTTAGGAGGAGTTTCTCTTGGGGATGGTCTTTATACAGTGAGCTGTACAGTCCCTATACTATTATACAGTCCCTGTAAATGCATACTGGGTAGTTGCATACTCCATTTTATTACACGTTGTGCAGATTCTTCGATTTTATTTCCGCTGACTTTACTAGCTGCTGGTGAGTGCATGACAGTCACAACAGTCCTGCAGCACATGCAGGTCTGACTGCTGACTGAGCAAACAGTAGCTGTGCAGCTTCAGCAGTCTAAGGCCAGTCTAAGCTCACCCTGAACGTTCCTGCAGTACTGATCATTCTCCTCAGAAGAATCTGTTTTTGAAAATCTTAAGTATTTCTTTTTTGCTAAAGGGAATGTGTCAGACATATAATGATGTATAAACTATGGACAGAACACAAAAACGTACCAATTTGGTGTAATGTGTTTGAGAAAAAGAATAAGAAACCCCTCATATATTGATAGCTCTGAGCCAATGTTAAAAAACAATTACTAATAAATAAGCAGAACAAGTGAGGTAACTGAAGTGGTGAAGAGGTGAAGTGTCTCACGCGTCTGAACTCTTGTGTGTCTCTGAAAGGTTATTACTGTTCCCGTGGGGCAATGGAGGCTGCCCCAGTTTCCCAGAACTCCGGTGATATCTGCCCCCAGGGGCATTACTGCCCCCAGGGCAGCAGCCGGCCTCTGCCCTGCCCCGCTGGCACCTACGGCCCTGACACGGGCGCTCCGTCCCGCTCCCACTGCGCCCCCTGTCCTCCCGGGAGGTACTGCCACGCCCCTGGCTCCGCCCACCCATCGGGTACGAGTCTCTGCAGATCTGCCTCACGCACAGAAACAGCAGGGGGGTGGCACTGCGAGGCATATGGCCTGTTCATGCGTGCCCGCTACCCTGCGTCTTACCCTGCAGATGCTCCTGTGCAGAGGGACTTACACAACATACTTTTTAAGTAACACCCATTTGTACAGCTGGGTGCTTACAGTTCAGGTACAGGTGCAGCAGTTTGAACTATGTTAAGAAACAGAAACTGCCAGCTGGGAAATGAACCCTCAGACTCAGCTCTTTAAGCGCCCTACAGTTAATCCTCATTCAGCGAGTCCTGCGGGGATCAGTGGAAGCTCTGAAGATAAGCACTTTTGCGACTGCTGACCCCTCTCATCCACAGGGCTGTGCTCCGCTGGCCACTACTGCACCGGAGGAGCCGAGACAGCCACGCCCCAGACAGGATCCTCTCAGCTGGGCTGCTCCTGTGATGTCATCCAGCAGGCAGCCAACAGCAAGCATGCTCTCTGCTCCTGGGGGCAGAACATAAGCTGTCATTTTGAGAATACAGGTGCCCACGTCCGGCGCTTCACATTGCTTTGATTTAGGTTTGATTGTGCTGTAGAGTGAATGTAAAATCATTTTCATGTTACAGTGTGTTGACACAGAGCAGAGGGTAGCAGTGAATATGAAAATGATGAATGATATTATATTTCTTTGCTGTGGAGCAGGAGGCACTGGAGAGGAAATGAGTGCTGAGGCCAGGCGAGCGTCTGGGCTGGATCAGAACCTGCTCCATCCCACTCCACTTCAGAACAGGCCAGCGTCTGGGCTGGATCAGAACCTGCTCCATCCCACTCCACTTCAGAACCACACCTGTGCAAACTTCACGGGTGATATTTGCCCCAGAGGTAACGCGGTAAATGCTTAAACAGTGACTACACTGCTAATGTCTGCTGAAATCTGGCACCTTTTGAACCACAAACCTTAATAGGCACCTAGATTTGCTCTATGAAAAAGTAAAACCCAAGGAAAGTGCTTGGTTGGACATGCTTTGCATTTGTGTCTCAGCTTTGATGGGGGTTGGGACTGTGCGTGCTTGGTATGTTGAATGCCTTCCCTGGCTGTCCTTTTTAAATACTTATGTTCATCGTCTTTAAACATTAATAGCTAGCTAGTAATTACTTTTTAGTCAGTTTTGAAACCGACTAAAAACTAATCACTAGCTCCCATTACAAGACTATGTTAAATCACTGTGACAAAATTAATTAGCTAATAAGATGGATAACTTATGTTAAAGTGTGTTAGAAACACTTCACACTTTGAATTATGGTCTCATTAATTAGCCACTAATTAAACATTAACACTATCAATCTATTATAAATGGCTTATTAATTATGTATAACACTATAAAGTGTTAGTTAATTTGTTGCCTGACCTGAAGGGATGAGTGATATCTACGTTAGAGACAGGCACTGCAATAAATATTAACAATCTTTCAAGAACTTATTAATCCATGCCTAATCATCTGGACCTTGAAGTGTTACTGGTATTTTGCAGAACATCATTAGGTGCCCATTAGGTGGTTAAAATTCATTTTTAAAATTTATTTCTGATATTGTATTGTGAGTGATAGACATTGATGTGGCACCACTGAGGGCTTGGCTCTGGTGAGCAGTCTGTCTCTCTCCTGTCTTTCTCTTTTTTCCCCTTTCTCCTTCCCTCTCCCTCTCTCTTCCTCCCTCTCTCCTTCCCTCTCTCTCTCCCCCTCCTTCTCTCTCTCTCCCCCTCACTCTCTCTCTCCTGCAGGGTTCTACTGTCCTGAGGGTTCCTCTGTTCCTAGGTCATGTGACCCGGGTGTGTTCTGTGACCGGCCTGGCATGGCCTCTCCGGGTGGTCCGTGTGCAGCTGGGTACTACTGTCACAGAGGAGCCTCTGTGGCACAGGCCTCCCCATGCCCGCCTGGACACTACTGCCCCCCGGGCACCTCTCACCCCCTGCCCTGCCCGGCTGGCACTCTCAGGGGTAAGACACACTGGAGGAAGAGGTGCCGGCTCACGTCCACATCATCTGAGAGTTTAATACTGTGATAATGGATAATACCAGGGCTGTCCTGACAGCACAGAACATGGTTTAATGACTAATGACTAATGACTCTGTGAATAAATGATTAAAGAACAGAATGCCTGAATGACATTACAGGCCTGCTTTAAGATTCTCTGCTTATCTAACGCTGTCCGCCCACAGACAGCTCTGCCGGTTCTGCCTCTCTGTTTGAGCTGGGTCAGCTGGCCCGTGCATGTCCTGTGACTCGCCTGACCCCTCACCCACACTCCGCCCTGCTCTCTCTCCCGGCAGGTGCTCCGGGCGGATCCACAGCAGAGGACTGCAGTCGCTGTCCGTCCGGTCATTTCTGCGGTCAGAGCGGCCTGGCGGAGCCCAGCGGTCCCTGTGACCCCGGTCATTACTGTCCTGGGGGTCAGCTCACAGCCAGGCCACTCGAACACACATGCAGAGCCGGTCACTTCTGTGAGGAGGTCAGTCCTCTGTGCCTCTGTATCTCATAGAGTTTAACACTTCTGACATTAAATACCGGCCTCAGGAAAACATGCATCTCGGCCATTTCAAAGTCAGAGCTCTTACCTGTGAGGAACCAGCAGCTTCCTCTTAGAAAACTTTTAATGCTAAAGTAAACACAGATTTTCTCTGTTTTAATTTGGCTTCTTTATTCTCATTTGTTTGATGAGCTGTGAGGAGCTGTGTGGAGTTGTGTTGTGTGTGAGGGGAAGAGAAAAGGAGAGCAGGATATGAAAGAATAATAGCGAATTACTTGAGCTTAATGTTTGCGTTTGATATCTTTAGTCTCACTTCTGTGTTGGGTTGTATTTCTGTGAGGGCGAAGCCATGGAAAAGAAGGATATGAAAGAATCATAATGAATCATGTTCATTAATGATGTATAAAGTTGAGCTGTTTCTGTGGTCTGTCTTTCATCTCAGTGACGCAGGTGTGTTATTGGTGGGCTGTGTTGTCAGTGATGCAGGTGTGTTATTGGTGTGCTGTGTTGTCAGTGACGCAGCTGCGTGTTTCGTCTTTCAGGGAAGCCCCAGAGAGAAGCCCTGTGCCCCTGGCACCTACCAGCCCACTGAGGGTCAAAGGGCATGTGAACCCTGCACTGCTGGCTTCCTCTGTCCTGATGAAGGTTACCATCATCATCATCATCACTGTACCGTCACCCATGATTGACTTCCTGTTGTTTAGCTCTTCTTGTCTCTTACCTAACCCCACCCACAGGCATGACACACCCAACCCCCTGTCAAATCGGATTCTATTGTCCCACGGGAACAGCCAATCAACAACCATGTCCTCCTGGTAGCTATGGTAACCACTCGGGATTGGCTGAAGTTTCAGGGTGCTCCCCATGTGACCCTGGGATGTACTGCAAAGGGGCAGGTACAGGCACAGCTCTGTGATGTCATCACCTAACCCCCCCTCTAAAGGCCTTTGCTTTGAAGCTGCAGTTATAAAAATGATTATGAACTCATCTGATGATTGATGGATTGATTGATAGATTGATATTGCTGTATGAAGGGAATGATTCCCCCACGGGTATGTGCAGTCCCGGGTTCCTGTGTTTTGGGGGATCCCCTCTCCCGTCCCCCGCTGATGGAGTGGTGGGTGCCCAGTGCCCTGCAGGGTTCTACTGCCCTGCTGGGAGCTCTGTGCCCACACCCTGCCCCGCAGGCACCTTCAGGTACCACCTACACACACACACACACACACCCCACCTACACACACACACACCCCACCTACACACACCCCACCTACACACACACCCCACCGCCTACACACACACCCCACCGCCTACACACACCCCCGCCTACACACACCCCACCGACACACACCCCACCGACACACACACACCCCACCGACACACACACCCCACCTACACACACCCCACCGCCTACACACACCCCACCTACACACACCCCACCTAAACACATCCCACCTTAACACACCCCACCTACACACACCCCACCGACACACACACCCCACCCACACACACCCCACCGACACACACACACACCCCACCCCACCACACACACACCCCACACACACACACCCACCTACACACACACCCCACCTACACACACCCCACCGCCTACACACACCCCACCTACACACCCCACCTAAACACACACCCCTCCTATCAGAACAGAAACACATATAGCACCTACACACACACCTCCTGCTTTATTTGATATTGATTGGTACAATAGATATCAGTAAAAATACCTTGATCGTTTGATCTTTAGTCCATTGTAATAACAACGAGTAAATGTGATATAATGGAAGAGCCCAAAAATTCCCAGAATTCCACACAAGATTACCATGTGCAGTATCAAGATTTTCTCCGTCTGGAAATCCTGGTCTGTTCCTCAATAACACTAACATTTATAAATGTGGGACTGATCTTCAACAACGTATTTTTTATGTATGATGAAGTTATTAATGCTTTATTCAGCACTTATAACAAGACTGTATTGTGAAGTGTTATTGATCAGTGACATGTTGAAATAAAGACTCAGTGTGCGTGTATGTGTGTGTGTGTGCGTGCGTGCGTGTGTGTGTGCGTGTGCGTGTGTGTGTGCGTGCATGCGTGTGTGTGCGTGTTTGTGTGTGTGTGCGCGTGCGTGCGTGTTTGTGTGTGTGTGTCTGTGTGAGTGTGTGTGTGTGTGTGTGTGTGCGCATGTGTGTGTGCCTGTGTGTGTGTGTGTGTGTGTGTGTGTGTGTGTGTGTGTGTGTGTGTGTGTGTGTGTGTGTGTGTGTGTGTGTGCGTGTGTGTGTGTGTGTGTGTGTTTGGGGGGCTGTTGTGTTGCAGTGATCAGGGTGGACTCGCTGGGCCATTGCAGTGTCGTAGATGCAGTGCAGGGTTTTACTGCTCAGAGCCAGGTCTGAGTGCAAAGACTGGACCCTGCCAGCCAGGTGAGAATCACAGACTCGCAGGTAACTCTGACACTGCGACCGTCCAGCAAAGCTGAGACTGCAGACCCGGAATATTTCCACATTCTGTATGTAGTGAACATTGGGTTTTGCACCAGGTGACTGTGGGTTCAAAACCCAGGAAATATACTGCTGTTGTAGCTTTGAGTGAGGTATCATAAGTCAGTTTCTTGTGTAAGAAAAAGTCAGTCTGTATAGATGAGCCACAGTCGCTGCAGCTTTCTGAATCATTAACGCTCTCACTCTCATGGACAGCAGTAGTCTCCATTCCTCCATTCTCACATTGTTCAGGCCAAGGCCCCTCCAGCTGGTATACCACAGAGCAGCCCTGATGCTAATGATGCTAATGCTACAGAATACCACAGTAAACAGGTCTGATCCAGTGGTTCACTGCTAAAGGCAGGGCTAACGCTAAGCTTACATCACTGTAATAGCCTGTGTTTCTATAGTCTCAGATGCAGTGACATCACTGCTGTTACATGCTGTGTTTTGACTGTAGTGTGTTACCCTCCGCACAGTGTGTGTTTAATGCAGCTGTCTTTTGGGGGGTGTGTTGGGGGGTGTTTTTTAGGATTCTTCTGCCTGGAGGGGTCTCAGAGCGCAGCTCCAGAGCTGGGGGAATTTGGGGGCACCTGCCCCCCTGGGCACTACTGCGAGAGCGGCACTGCCACGCCGGCGCCCTGTCCCGCCGGCACCCACCGCGCCCAGAGCGGAGGGCGGCACAGAGACGACTGCACCCCGTGCCCTGCAGGTACTGCCAGGCGAAACAGAGTCCAGAGATTCAGCACCGTCAGTCAAAGAATAACTGCTAATAGAGTTCTGTTTGTGTGTGTGTGTGTGTGTCTATATATGAATGTATGTATGTATGTATGTATGTATGCATGTATGTACAGTATGTATGTGTGTATTCATTGTGCTTATTTGAATAAAAATGTTTGAAGTTGTTTGACGGTTCATCAGTTCTCGTGACTGAGAGCTGATGGCAGTAATGTGGATATCTCTGCAGTGTGGCCACAATGATGTGATTGGCTCTGATAGACTGTGTTTGATGACAGGCTGGTTCCAGGGCCTGCGGGGTCAGACGGACTGCACGGCCTGCCCCCCCGGGTTTCACTGCCCCCCCGCCCCTCAGGGCTCGCGGGGAGCCTCCTCACCCCTGCTCTGCCCCGAGGGCCACTTCTGCCCCGGTGGGCCCCTGGCAGGCAGCCCCGCCCCCTGCCCGACAGGCACCTACAGCTCTGCGCAGGGCCTCACAGCTGCAGGTGGGACAGCTGTCTGCGCAGACAGCTTCAGCGTAAAGATCACACTACTGTAAAGCACCACCAGGGGTCAGGCTAAGGGCCATGTAAATCTGTTAAAGTTTACATAAACCATATTTTTTTTCTTCTTTGTTTAGTTAGTTGTAGTGGTAAATGTGGTAAATGAATATCTGAGATCAATGTAGAGTATTTTGTAGGTAGCAAAAATTTGCTTTAATACTTGCATTTGGTATTCGGACTGTAGGACAAACTGTCCAGTGTTTAGATTGTGTTGTAATGGCTTCCTTAATTGGTCCAGAATATATTGTGCCTGGTATTATACCCTGTAGCAAACTGTGTACAAAGTACTGACTGAACTCGAAACTCTATGTAATAATGTCCCACTCTGTTTTCTGCATTGCCCCTCCCAATTCTGCACTGACTCCAGATCAGTGCTTGGCATGTCCAGAGGGGTATTTCTGTGGGTCGGAGGGCCTGGTTCAGCCCACTGGCCCCTGCGCTCCAGGGTTCCTGTGTTATGGGGGTGCGCAGGTGCCCAACCCTGCTGATCCCAGGTCAGGGTCCCTCTGTCCTCCCGGAGCGTTCTGCCAGCTCGGGATCACAGCGGGTGAGTCTCTCACCACGCACTCACGGGGGTGACCTTTGACCCTTTGGGCTCAGTCAGGAACACTGCTCCTCATTTAACTGTCATTGAATGTATTTACCTGAGCTACAAGTGCCCTCTTTTATACAGAAGACTGTGGAAAGAAATGATTGTGTGAATGATTAGAGCCAGTGTGAGTGTGTGTGAGCAGGATGGATCTCTTTATGTGAGGAAAAGTAAAACCTTGACACTGAAGGAATTTGAGAAACAGATATTGCTGAGCAGGGATGCAATTTTTAACTTTGATTGTTTTTATTGTTTTATGCTGTTGTGTGAAAGGCTATTAATGCAATCACAAACACACCAGCATTGGCACAGTAGGACTGCCCCATCTCCCTGCATGACTCTGCAAACAGTAAAAAGCTAAGGCCAAAAGTTCATGTTGTTCAAGTTCATGGCTCTTTTCTGCTTTCCATCTTTCCAAGTTATTCAGACTAAGCCTTTGAAAGGCAGCTCAGGTAAAATTAGAACTTAGGTAGGTGTGGTTTAATGAAGGAGTGTGAGAGGACTGATTATGATTTTGATGATGATGGTGATGATGATGATGATGATGATGATGGTGATGATGATGATGGCGATGATGGTGATGGTGATGGTGATGGTGATGATGATGATGATGATGATGATGATGATGATGGTGATGGTGATGGTGATGGTGATGATGGTGATGGTGATGATGATGATGGTGGTGGTGATGGTGATGGTGATGGTGATGGTGATGGTGATGATGATGATGGTGATGGTGATGTGTGGGAAACACAGCTGATTTGGCATCTCTCGCAGGTCTCTGCTCTGCGGGGTATTACTGCGACTGGGGGTCCAGCAGCCCAGAGCAGACGCTGTGTCCTGCTGGCTTTTACTGTCCGAGGGGTACGGACGCCCCTGTCCCCTGCCCCCCCGCGACGTTCAGCCCAGTGAGGGGGGGCAGCAGCCTGGAGGACTGCATGACCTGCCCCCCCGGACACTTCTGCCAGGGTGGGGGGGTTACTCACAGACCAAATCAGGCCGAAATTACTCAGTTATTCTGTTTATTCACTGTCCCCATATTACTCAGTTATGCAGTAAAACAGCAAACAGGATGTGGGGGTGTACTGCAGATAAGTAGCAAAGATTTTAGATTAATGCCATGCAAAGGCAGAGTGTTACATGAACATAGAAGCCCTTAAAGAAGTACAGAGAAGAGCAACAAGACTGGTTCCAGGTATCGAAAAGTTCATTTTGAAGATAGACTGTATCGTGTAATTTCTTTAGTCAAAGCAAAATGAGGGCCTTGTGCAGCTTTTTTTAGATTTTTAAAAGGGATGAAAATGGTGGGCTATAATGATGATAAAGTGATTCCATCTGTAGAACAAGGGAACGAGCAGTAGGTATAAGGTAGTTAGAGGTAAATTTCACACCCACGGGAGGTGATTTTTACTGCTAGTCATTAATGCATGAAAAAAGATTATCTGCACTTGGGGTGAGTGCTGGAGCTTGACACAGTGCCAGAGGCACTCTGCACTACAGGCAGAACGGCCCTGAGTGGCTCATTCTCGTGGAACATGATTCATCCACATACTTATTTGACAAACTGCCTTATGTAATTACTTAGCTGGCCGGATAGGGCAAACATGCGTGCCCTGTGCAGTTCTTACTGAAGCTTCTTCTTTGCCTGGTGCAGGGGAAGGGGTCGTCCAGCCAGAGCCCTGTCCTCGGGGGCACTACTGCCCCCTGGGGGTGAGAGAGGGTACTGAGTTCCCCTGCCCCCCGGGCACAGTGAGACCGCAGCCTGGAGCCAGCAGCCTGGAGGAGTGCCAGCCCTGCCCAGCTGGTGAGGCCCACAGCCTGCCCTGCACACACACACGCACACATACACACACACACACACACACACACACACACACACACACACACACACACACCACACACACACACGCACACATACAGACACACACACACACACACACACACACACACATACAGACACACACACACACACACACACACACACACACACACACACACACACACACACATACAGACACACACACACACACACACACACACACACACACACACACACACACACACACACACACACACATACAGACACACACATACACACACATACACACACACACACACATACACACACACACGCATACACATAGACACAGACACACACAGACACACTCCTCTGAATAGGGCAGACACAGCTGTGCTGTAGGTGAGCAGGTAATCCTGTGAGGTGGGCGTGTGGGAGGCTGGAGGGCTTCTGTAGTGTGGCTCTGATGTGTTTCAGTGGTGTGCTTTCAGCAGACAGTGTGTGGCACAGTGTGAGTTATGCCAGACAGTCTCTGCCATGGATGCTGTCTCCCTCTTCACTGCTATGGTAGTCAAAGGTCAATGGCATCTTTAGTTCATTGCATCAGTCAAATGGCACTTCAGAAAATGCCATTAGTTTAAAAAATATCCTGAGCATGACTGGATTAGAGCAGTCAGTGGCGGGCAGTGGCGGGCTAACAGCCCTCATAAGATCACGAATCATCAGCCTAATATGAGATGGTGGGAGTCCGTAGCTCATTACACATATACAAATGAGAACCGAGAACACATTCTGTCCTTATGAATTTATCCCAGATTTCAAATCTCACCACAGTGAGGGAGCAGCATGTACCTGCTCAGTGTTGTGGCTTCTAGCTTTTATCCTGATACATGCAGACAGGGAGCACAGCTTTTGTTTCTCAGAGCATGAGAGGCTGGCCTCTGGTTTTATGCCCGCGGGGTGATGCCCGCACTGCTCTCTGTGCCCGCAGGGATGTTCTGTGCCCTCCACGGCCTCTCCGAGCCCACCGGACCCTGCCAGGCCGGGTACCAGTGCCCCGCCGGAGCCACCAGCCCCAACGCCACCGCGTACATGGTATTGCAGGCTTTAGTGTGTCATAGCTCTCATTCAGAAACACAGGAAAATGCACTGGCCCAGTTTTACAGGAAATATGGTACCATACTCTTACTATTATGGAACATCTGTCTGCTCAGAGGCACAGTGCATTGCATTGTCCCAGTTTTACAGGAAATATAGTACCATATTCTTAATATTATGGAACATCTGTCTGCTCAGAAACACAGTGCATTGCATTGTCCCAGTTTTACAGGAAATATAGTACCATATTCTTAATATTATGGAACATCTGTCTGCTCAGAAACACAGTGCATTGCATTGTCCCAGTTTTACAGGAAATATGGTACCATACTCTTACTATTATGGAACGTCTGCTCAGAGACATAGGGAATCTCATCAGTACATTGACTGTGATGGACGGCATGCCCCATGTGACCCTGGTTATTTGTGCTGTAATTTCCAGGTGAGATCTGCCACTAATACCCTGTGCCCTCCTGCTCACTACTGCCCCGCGGGCACAGGGTACCCCCTGCCCTGCCCCCCCGGCTCCTACTCCAGCTCTCCAGGGCTGAGTCGGGCGGGGCAATGCCAGCCCTGTCCGTCAGGGCACTACTGCGCCCGCCCCGCCCTGGCAGACGTGTCCGAGGCCGCTCTCTGTGACGCTGGGTAAATGCACACAGAAGCCCTGCACCCAATCACAACAAGACCACATGATCAGGGTGAGTGACCTGAGGCTCTGTCATTTTGTTTTTTTGCTGTGCAGGTATGTGTGTTTGGGGGGCAGTGTCGGTCCTCGCCCCTCTGATGGGGTTCAGGGACACCTGTGCTCCCGTGGGTTCCGCTGTCCCATTGGCACACCTGTGGAGGTGCCCTGTGAGCCTGGCACCTATGCCCCCGTACCTGGTGCTGCCGTCTGCCTGCCCTGCCCACCTGGCACCACCTGCAGTTCCTCCGGCACACACGCGCCGGCCGTCTGTCCTGCAGGTGAGATCCTCAGTCCCCAGCACTGCTGTTACTGGGCTTAATTTATTTATGAGAGAAAAGAAGCATTTGCCTAAATGTGTCTTGGGGGGCTGGCTGGATGGTGCTTATATGCAATCCAATGCCTCTATGCAGAATAAATATTTTGAAAGTAATGCAACTTTAAAATGTTCCCCCCTCACAGTTCCGCCTGATACCCAAGCTACCAAAATTCATAAGATTTTGTCTATTGCAATAATGCAAGTAATGACAGCTCTCTCTGTAGGCTGTTCTCCTGTGCTGTGATCAGTGTCCATGACAGCCAGGCTGTTCCTCTGTGCTGTGTTCAGGACACTACTGCCCAGCTGGAACAGCGCAGCCCCTCCCCTGTCCAGCAGGGGCCCTCAGTGAGCTGCCTGGAGCCCAGTCCCTCTCCACCTGTGTGCCTTGCCCTGCTGGACTCTACTGCAGCACCCCTGGCTCCTCACAGCCACAAGGTCCAGCAAACCTCTACCGAACCCAGACGAATTTAATATGTTTTCATACAGCAGAGGGTGTATCTGGTTTCTCCAAGGCTTTTGTTTGCGTATGTCTGTGTTTTTTTTTGTTTAAATGGGTAAATTTAGACACTCCCAATGTTTTCCCAATTATTATAATGACAGTACTGATGCTTCTACCTTCCTCTTCGTATTATCATGATTGTTCTTCATCCTGCTATTATTCTACGCTTATTATTCTACACCATGATTAGGTCCATGTCAGGAGGGCTATTACTGCCAGGGTGGAGCCACAGACATGGTGCCTCAGAGCTCTGCTGCCTTCCCCGGGAATGGGCCCTGCCCCCTGGGCCACTACTGCCCCGCGGGCACCCCCTCACCCCTGCCCTGCCCGACGGGCAGCATCCGGAACCAGACTGGTGCGTACAGATGCGGGACACCCAGCAGCCTTCTGGGAAAGCACAAAAATGGCCCTTGAAACACAGACTAGTAGCTTATCAGTTGAAGCAGTACCTCCCTGTGCGGCAGTAGCTGATTGGTTGGCACAGTCCCATGTTGCAGTGGCTGATTGGTTGAGTCTCTGGCATGGTGAGTGAAGGCCTGCGCGGTGTTGTTTCCCTGCAGGAGGACACGCTGCAGGGAGCTGCCTGCCCTGCCCACCAGGACGCTACTGCGCCAGCGAGGGCCAGGCCATGCCCAGCGGCCCCTGTGCTGCCGGGTTCTACTGCCCCCCCGAGTTCTCCTCCACCAGCCCACACGCCTTCATCTGCCCCAAGGTCAGTGCTCCCACCCCCCCACGTGCACACACACAAACACACACCCCACCCTGCCACACAAACAACACACACACACACACACACACACACACACACACACACACACACACACACACACACACACACTCCAGTCATGCTGGAGCTCTTGAACCTGAGTGAGATAGAATGCCACCCTGGAGCCGAGCGCCTCAGTTTACTGTCAGACGAGACGTTAAGCAGATCCCAACTCACTGTGGCCATTAAAGGCCCCATAGCACTTTACTAAGAGCAGGGGGCTTCCCCAGTGCCAGATTCTCAATGCGGCTGTCTAATCATCCCTTAGTTAATAATCCTAAAATAACAGCCTCCCTTCCCATGTGTGGTGAGAATTCTGTCACAAAATGGCAGCTGTACACAGCTCCATGAAAGGCACTATATAAATGCCATTATCATGTCCTGTTTCAGGGTCACTACTGTCCGGAGGGCTCAGGCCTGCCCCTGCCCTGCCCCACAGGGGAGTACCAGCCCACCCCAGGATCTGACAGCTGCATCCCCTGCCGTCCGGGATACTACTGCGAGGAGGCCATCGCTGGCGACCCCTGGCCCTGCCCCCCTTTCTCCTACTGCCCTGCAGGTGCATTACAGAGTGTTACATTACCCCTCACTCCTACTGCCCTGCAGGTACATTACAGAGTGTTACATTACCCCTCACTCCTACTGCCCTGCAGGTGCATTACAGAGTGTTACATTACCCCTCACTCCTACTGCCCTGCAGGTGCATTACAGAGTGTTACATTACCCCTCACTCCTACTGCCCTGCAGGTGCATTACAGAGCATTACAGTGATGAGTTGAAACCTCTTACCTTCCTTTGTTCTGCTCGGTTCTGTTGCAGCCACCATGGTTCCCCAGCCCTGCCCTAACGGCACCTTCACCCCCCCAGATGTACACGGCCTGCAGGAGGAGGGGGAGTGTTTGCCCTGTCCCCCTGGGATGTTCTGCAGGTACGGCCACGCCCGCCTCCACACGCGTGTAGCATGTGAGTAAACATGAGCTGCATAGTCAGGGCTGCTGGTCTTTACAGAAGGAAGATTTCCCATGTCTCATCTGCACTTACACTTAAAATCTAAAATCCAACATGTTCCATAGCTGAAGAAAAAAGTCACTCAAAGATACATTTGAGCAATCATTGAGTCAGTCTTTATGTACTGGGCCATCACGTTGATGTAGTTGGGAGAGCAACCAGGCTTCTTTGTATTTACACATTTTAGATTGTGCCTAATGTCTATACACTACATGTGTTCAGACTAGCCACAGGCAGGAGAGACAGAGTGGTGATGTCATTTCCTGTGTGATGCTGTGACCTCAGAGCTGGCCGAGTTTTGGGGCGGTGTGCAGCAGGGTACCTGTGTGTGTCGGGCAGCGCAGAGTTCACCCCCCAGGGGCCACCCCTGCAGAACTGGAGCCAGTGTGAGAGGGGCATCCAGTGTGCCAGCCCCTGTCCTGCAGGTACGTGATCAGTCAATCAATATCTCAGTCCATCACTTGATCAGTCGACCAATTTTTTTTTACATATAGTCCTCTTTACAATGACATTACCACAAGGTACCTTACAGTGTAAGGCAGTTTTCAATATGCAGAAAACACCTACAGGAGACATACTATGAGAGCTCCTGTTACATACAGTCATAAATGTATGAGCTGAGTGCTGCTGTTCTGTGTCTGTGTGGTGGGGAGGGGGGGTGTAGGGTATTGTAGTCCACAGGTGTCAGGGCTCAGGCAGGGACTCACGTGCAGACAGCGAAGACAGGTACACATTGGTTTTATTGAATCCAGAGGGCAATCCAAAAACAGGGTCAAAACAGGCAAAGTCCAAAACCAGAAAAACACAGAGAACATTCCACAAATCAGATCCAAGAAATTGAAGGCAAGAAAAACAGGCAGAGCAAATGGAACCGGCAGGCAAAAACGGAACAAACGGGCAAGTAGCGAAACAGCAAACTGTGACGAACTGGCAACAAGACAAGAAACAAGCGGGGTATAAGTAGGGAAATGCTGATGAGGAGATGGGATGCAGGTGTGCAGGCAGGCAGGTGGGGAGGATCAGGTAATCAGGCTGGCATAGACAGGGCGGAGAGCAGGGCAGGGCTGGAACACAGGGAAAAACAGAAGCACATGGACAGGGAAAACAAAAACAAACCCAGCTAAGAAGCCGCAGTCCTGACAACAGGGGCTGGGAACAGAGGCCATATCACAGCCCCTGTGGGCTTCACAGCGGATTATCGATCTGCTAAATGGCACTTAAGGCTGGTTTGCCTCATCATTATCCTTTAATATGATTTAACAGGAACATGAACATTTTCTGGAAAATGGAGTGTTAATGTATATTTAAAGGCAAACTGTGACTGTAGCATGTACAGCACCCAGTACACACATGTTCTACATCAGTAGCACTCACATAGCTGGCTAATAAATGATACATTGTTTTCCCTGCATTTGATTGTCTCTCCGGTCCACCCTTACTGTGTGCCTTTTGAATGAGGAGAGTGAATGTAAGTGTTTGTCTGATCAGCTTAATTCTCACTGCGTACGAGGCACACAGTGCAGTCAGTGACAGAAACACACTGTCCAGCGCATAGGTGTCCGGCTGCTCTCTGTGGCGTAACGGGCCTGGCTGTTCCTGCAGGGTTTTACTGCGTGGAGGGAGCGGATCGGGCCGAACCCTGCCCTGCCCACACTGTCAGAGCATCCCCTGGGGCCCGGAGCCGAGATGACTGCCTCCCCTGCCCCCCCCGGCACTGGTGCAAACGGGGTGTGTCCCCAGCCACCTGCCCGTGGAGAGAGAGAGAGATTACATTCTCTCTAAAACTGCAAAAAAACAAACCCTCCGCTACAGAATTTAAGAAAAAGGGAGCCACTGGAGCAAATCAGAGCAAAGGAAAACAGCCATGTCATTATGATTAATATTATGGCTTAGGATGATGATTATTGTTGTTCTTGTTTTTATTGTGATGATTATGAAGTAGCAGTAATGGTGGTAACAGTAATAGGAGTAGTTATGAGAAGTAATAATGAGTTTAATAACTTACTTGCATATTTTTCAAGTATGCAGTTAGACAGAATCCAATTGGATAGAATACACATTCAGAAAACAGTTGGACAAATTCAAAAAAAGGAGATACTTATCCATGGATCAACCCTACACAATTAT
>CM032883.1:38174167-38291667 GCA_019176425.1 Megalops atlanticus | reverse complement strand
TGAAAGTGTGAAAGCAGTCTTTGAAGAAAGTAAAATTTAGAAATTTCTCCCGAAGACATACATGCTCATCACATCAGACACTAAGCAACATCTTCATGTTTTTTTAGCATTGATATATATATACAGTGAACAAATATTAATACATCAAGAACAAATCATCTGCAGCTGCTAGCTAACCAGGCTAAGAGGGCAGGTCTGTGCACTGTCTCCAGCTGCTAGCTAACCAGGCTAAGAGGGCAGGTCTGTGCGCTGTTGTCTCCAGCTGCCGGTGTGAGAGCTACGTGGCCGCCGAGGGTCTGTGCAACGCGTCGTGCCTGTCGACGCTCCCCCGGGTCTCCGCCAGACGGGCCTCTGACGGACAGCTGCAGCTGAGGATCAAAGGCAGAGATGAAAAGGGCGTGAGGCCTTGGGTGAGGCCTGCCGAGCAGCAGAGGGCCAGACTCCTCACTTATTCATCCCAGCTGCAAGAGGCTCGCTCCCCTCTGCGCCTTCGTTATCTGTGTCCCTGTTTACGGAGGAAATTCAGCTTTATGTGTCTTAGAATTGAGGACATGCCCCCAATTTAATACAATCCAAAAAAGCTTTTCATTTTTTCTTATTTTTGAGATGCGTCTTTAATATTTGTGGTTGAAAAATCCCTTTGATCGATTAGTTGATGTACTATCCACATTTTACTTTTATAAAAGGGGCGAATTGCTTTTCTTTGACTCTTGTACTTTGTTTTATGTACTAAAGTTTGCTAAATGGAATTTCCATTCTTACTGCTATAGTTTGACAGAGAATTTAACCCCTTTATTTCCTATGTTCCAGACACTGCTGGACACGTTGGGCCCTGATCCTCACGTTAAGGCTATTGGAAATGTCCACTTTGTTCAGTTTGCATCTGATGGCATCTTTGGGTGGATTCTCACTGACCAAAAGCTCATCGACACATTTCTGTCAGGTGATGTCATTTAATGTTTTATGGGTATTAATAAGATTAATAACTTTTATTAATTGTGTTCTTATAGTCCTTGTATGTCCTAAGTATGTCCTTATATTTGATTTATTGCCTTGCAGGGCCAATCGAATTTCTCAACAGACAGTCCAGCAGGGCAGGAGCTTCTGATGATGTCAGGGTGTCTTCCAGCCCCGCCCCCTTGCCTCGCATACCCAATCCCATTGCCTGTGTGTCACCCAATGACATGCTCATCTTTCAGCTGACCATCAATCATAGCGGTATGCCCCTCCCACCATGCCCCCTCTGTAACCACAGAAAGGTGTAGCTGGTGATAACTTCACCCTGGAAACTACATATCCAAACTTAAAATCCTCCCAGAATGCCTCATATCTCATAGAGATTATTATTCTGTGATTACTGTGGGATTCAAACGCCCGCTCCCCTGCTTTTGTCAGTACAGTGATCCAGTTTGATAGGAGTCTGGGGGATGGGGGGGGTCTGGTGAGGGCTGCATTCCTTTGCGGTACAGTAGTACAGTGCAGTATAGAACAGCATGCATGTCATTATTATCACCTTATATAATTTCTTCAGGCCTTTCCCAGGTTGTTGTGGTGTGTGTAGTGATGTAAAAGGTCTGATTGCTGTTTTATCTGAGCCCAGACCGCCGTCGCAGCCACTTTCCTGTGTACCAGAAGGACCACCTCTTCAGCAGCAACCCCAGCTGGGACTTTGGCGCATTCCGCAAGCTGGAGCAGCTCATTAAGCACAGCCAGTTCAACTCCTCATGGTGTGTGGACTGCGCCATTGTGTGTGTGTGTGTGTGTGTGTGTATGTGTGCATGCATGTGTGTGCGTGTGTCTGTGTGTGTAAGTGTGTGTGTGTGTGTGTGTGTGTGTGTGTGTGTGCATGCATGTGTGTGCGTGTGTCTGTGTGTGTAAGTGTGTGTGTGTGTGTGTGTGTGTGTGTGTGTGTGTGTGTGTGTGTGTGTGTGCGCGTGTGTGCGCGTGTGTGTGTGTTTGTGTGTGTAAGTGTGTGCTTGTGTGTGTGTGTGTGTGTGTGTGTGTGTGTGTGTGTGCGCGTGTGTGTGTGTTTGTGTGTGTAAGTGTGTGTGTGTGTGTGTGTGTGTGTGTGTGTGTGTGTGTGTGTGTGCGTGCGTGCGTGTGTGTGTGTGTGTGTGTGTGTGCATGTGACGGGGGGGAGGCTCCTTATAGAAGTCTAACCTCTGGCATGGTTATGTGTCAGAGACAGCATTTACACAATGACTTACGACCACCCCAGGTGGGCTAACTGTAGTTTTCAAACGGGGAAATATGCACACTTGGGGGGAAAACAACAATGGCAAATTGACAGAATAAACATCACAAATATCGCACAACATTTAAATATGTTTACAAAAAAAGTTACAAACAGGTAGTAACAAGAGAGTGTCTAAAATCAGCTATTGCTCTGGTGTTACTCTGGGGGTTGGCTGCATCACCTGCATCACCCGGGTCATGTGACGGCGTGTGCTCTCGGCAGGTTTGCGCACGTGTTCTCCGACACGGGGAAGTACGTGTTCCAGGACAGCGCGGTGCCGGACTGGAGCCTCATCGTGGTGGTGAGCAAGCCGGGGGCGGAGTGTGGCCCCGCGGGGGCCGCCTTCCAGCCCAGCTCCCCTGCCCAGCTGGTCAGACACGGCGTCCTCAAACAGCACCGCCTCAACCTGCTGCCCAACTGGGGCGCCATCGCAGGTACCCCAAAACCTCAGAGAGAGTAATACAGCCTGTTCCGTCGCGGGTACCCCACACCTTCAGAAAGTTGTCTGGCAGAGTCTGAATCTGTATGTTGCCATTAAAACACTTGCACCACCATGTCTATACCTATCTGTACCTTCTGTAATTTATTTCCATGTCAAAATAACTTGAATTTAGCTGTCATCATGTATTCAGCTGAAAACAGAAACACCTCGTGTGAGGTCTTACAGGAAGGAGTACCAGAGCAGCTGCAGAGGGTATCAGCTGTCTGATCTGTAAATCAGCTGAATGTAATACTGAAACATGCAGTGTTGCTGCGCAGGACCTGGAACCCGTGCAGCCGCCACGCGCTTTCTGTCCCATGTGACTGGCAGTGAATGATGGGAGGGGTTAAAGGTCATCCTCTCCTGCTGTTCCGCAGGTGTGCTGGGTCTGCTGGTGCTGCTGACTGTGGTTCTGACGGCCACGGCTCTGGTTCTGAAGCAGAGCAGCAGTGGGGTGATCGCTGCCAGGAGACAGAAGCCCAGGTGGCGCAGTCTGGGGGAACCGAACATCCCCCCCGGCTACGTGTACGCAGGTGACAGGTGTGTACGCAGGTGACAGGTGTGTACGCAGGTGACAGGTGAGTGCAGGGGACAGGTGTGCATGCAGGGATCGGGTGTGTCTTCCCTGCACAGAGTCCAACTCTGAGGCATTACGTCAGAAAGAACACAGGATACCACAACTTTCACCAAAATACCTATTCAGTATAAGATACAGTGTAACTACATGGCAAATATGACATTAAAGGAATATATTTTAATGTATGTAAAATATTATTTAACATGCTGTACACTGTCAGTGTTCACATCCTCATATGATTGATTGTATGCATGTATTAGAGAAATTATTCTACATGACATGTGATTTTGCAGTGGATTCTACATCCTGATATGAAAGTAATGACTTGAATGGCAGTGACTGTAACAGTAATTAATATGTGTTACAGAGGTTATGACCCCAATTCAGTCACACTACTGAAGTCCACTGCACATGCTCAGTACCGTGCCACATATAACACACTGCATGCTCATTTCCGTGGCTGTAAGGTACAGCTGTGCTCCTGTAGGCTGCTGTGCTCAGTGCTGACTCAGGCCTGTGTTTGCTCCTCAGTCTGGATGGGTGCCAGGCGCTGGGGCTCAGAGGGGTGGGAGAGGGAGCGGAGGCCGCGGAACCCGCTGTCTGCAGAGGAGGTGATGGGCGCAGCCACTTTATGTCATTATTCATACCCCTGAATTCCATTAGCAGCACGTTGCCTTGATCTGGCTCCTCTCAAAATCAATTATCTGAGCATTCATCATTTAACCTGATCAGTGGTAGATCAGTCTGAGACTGATTGAATTAGGGGTGGCTGTTTCCTGTTAACCCTTTGAATTAACCACGCTAATGTGCTTCAGGAAGCATTCTCTGACGCGATTGTCGTCAATGCACCCCCCCCACCACCCGACTGCCCCCCCGGAAATGTGCATTACAGGGTACAGGAGTGGAAGGGTGGAGCTGGAGGAGTTCAATGTGAGGACTCTGTATGACAAACTGGAGGACCAGACCCTGCACCTGGCCTCTCAGCTGGCCAAGCACCGCAAAGACACCCAGGAGTTCTACAGGAGCATGTGCCAGCAGGCCGACACTGTGAGGGTGAGGGGGGGGGGGGGGGGGGAGGCCTGTGGTTAGAATCAGAGAGAGAGGACCCACCGGCTGTCCATCTCCAACGCCCGTCTGATACAGAGCTTTGAGTCTGTGACGGGTTTATTCCTGTGCTCTGTGCAGGATCTTCTGGAAAACATGGACGACACCAAACTGGAGCAGCTGAAGGAGCTGCTTGCTCTGGACCGGTCCCACTCCCTGGCGACGGCGGAGAAAGAGGGACAGACGGAGAAAGAGGACGCCAAAGCCGGTATATTACAGACACAGTGTGATTGCTGTTTGTCGCTGTCCCTCCTACCTGGTTTGTGTATATGTGCCTGTCCCGTGTTCCCCCAGACCCCTCTGTGGCTTTGATGGAGGCAGTCCTGCAGGCGGTGGAGAGACTGCTCTACAGGGTGGACAGGGAGAGCTGGAGCCAGCAGGAAGTGGAGACCGCACCCTGTCCTGGCCAGGTGGGGGACTGTGGGGTACACACAGGGTGCACACAGGTAAACACACCTGGACCTGCTGCACCTGTGTCAGAACTCCCCCTGCATCCTGGAGTAACATATGTAACCCATTTCTGAAACACAGTATCTCCCTCTGCATCTCAAAGGCCGCTAGGACTGCTCACTAAAGATGTATCGGAACTCCAGAGCTAGCAGTTAACAGTTACAGAACTTACTGTGCATATCTGATTGGAACCTGAAAATTTGAAATTTTCTGGAAAATGGGAAACTCTTGGAAAGTTTTTAGCTGGACTTTTATAAATACTCAGTAACCCTTGGAAAATGTTCAGTTGGGTGATTGTAAATGCTTTGTACATCTCAGCAAACTTTTGTTTTATTTTTTTATCAGACCTTTAAAGTGCTGCATAACTCTTCTCACAGGGACTCCACGGCTCTTCGCAGGTCTCCTCGACTGACATGACTGACCCCAGAGCAGCCCAGGAGACGGGACCTCTGCCTGCTGACACAGGTGAGGCCGAGAGGCTGCTGATCTGCAGTCAGCGGTGGCTGCGTTAGAGTGGCTTCACAGCGTGTGTCTCCTTGTGGCAGTGAACCTGCAGAGTGCGGAGGCCTGTCTCAGTGAGGAGGACCTCTCGAAGCTGGTGGTCCTTACCCCGCTCTCCAGGACCCTGAAGGAGATTCAGCAGTCTCTCCAGATCCTGTCCCCAGCTGGAACAGGTCAGGCTCTGTCTGAAGCCCCTCCGAGTGTGAGAAATCACAGCAGAAAAACAGGTGTATATTCAACAGTTTGCCAATGGAAGTCATCAGTTCGACCCTTGAGTTTCTTAAGTTAAAAAATATTGTATTAGTGCCATATATGGCCAGTAGATGGCAGAATGATGCTCCACTGCTGTTGAATGACATTTGGTGACAATAGCAATTGTGAAGCTGTTTATATTGGGAGGGAACAAAACAAAAGAAACAAACAGAAAAGAGTGCTCCAGCACTCTTTTAAAAGGCTTGACTCTGTTGTCCGGCAGGCCGTCTCTGTGAGGCTGTCTCTGTGAGGCCGTCTCTGTGAGGCTGTCTCTGTGAGGCCGTCCCTGTGAGGTTGTCTCTGTGAGGATTTGTTTGTTGAAACCTTTCCAGCTGATGTGGGTGAGTCACTGGAGGAGCCAGCAGGGCACCTTGCTCCCGTTGCCCTGGGCAACCTCTCTCCCCATCACTTTGCCATCTTCCTGTTTGGCTGTCACATCGTGCACCTGCTGCGCGACGCCCATGGCTTCCCCCCTGCCACGCTGCTCCTGGCCCACACGGTTCCCGTCTCCCGCTGCTGTGGGCTGGTGGAGCATTGCCACAGAGACTTCTACTACGACTCCAACAACTGCATCCTGTACCTGCACACAACCAGGCTGGAGAACGCGGGAGAGTTCGTAGCTGTGCTGCTGCACTCCATGGCCTTCATCACTGCAGGTAGTGATGCATCCACAGCAGATGCCACTGTGCACTGGAAACTGACAGTTTATACAGCATGGCTGCATTATACACAGTGAGGTCCAAAATGTATGCATGCACTTTAGTAAACAATGTTTATATATACAGCTGGTTTATCAAGAAACACTGTTTTTTTTCAAAGACAATAATGAAATGAATTCTCACCTTGTGAAATATAATACTAAATAAAGTTTAGGGTTAATCACCATGCTAATTGTCAGTTGGATAATTGCTTTAACACATAAAAGGCCAAACCAGTCAGGTTCCACTGAAATGTGAATTATTATTTTAAAGCTACTGTCACAGGCACCAGACCAGACACACAGTGCACTGTAGGCAGTTTTTAAAAAGCCGTCATGGCATTAGGAAGTTTGATCCTTTCAAACCGCCTCTCTTTTTAAAGGCAGTCATCTGTAAAAGATGTGCTGTGCAGCATTGGCAGTAATACAGTTCACGTGTTTTTTTTATTCATGCAAAAAACACTGATAGCACACTTTTCTTCTGTAACATCAATTTTGTCACGTACTGTCAACATGTTCAATACATTCAGAACATACATTATATCATATACATGCCTTGTAATTTAAACATGTTAGATTAGTTAGAATGGATAAATGACCTTTTAGGTGCTTGTGTTGTTGTTTAAACTGAATGTCATTCCTGTGTTACCAGGTTCTGCCCCAAAGGAGTTCATCCAGGCTCTGCACCGCGGCATCTCTGTCCTGGGCCTGGCCCTGTTCAACGCCTCCGTCAGCAGCAGCCCAAACCAGGTCAGCAGCGTTTTCAGCCGAGATTCTGCGCGACAGCTGGACTCGCACGCTGAGGGCGGCTGGCTCTTCCAGGCTGGGAGGGTCCCGGGGAGCCCAGCTGGGGCTTTGGCTGAAGACTTCCTCCAGGTCAAACTTCCATCTGCGGCACGTTTCTCTGAGGATCAGCTGGCACAGAGGTCGGCACATATTTTTACTTTTATTTTAAACTTAAAGTGGGCTGCTACAATAGCATAATTCACATAAGCCTAGCTATTCTACTAACATATGTGGCAATGAAGAAATGTCTTTTTTGGAAAGGTAGTTTTACATTAGGTGGTGAATGGGCACTAGCTAGTTAACCAGCTGTAAAAGCGACTATTGTGGACTTGAATTAGCTAGATATTTAGCCCATCAAACCAGCAAAAATGTTCTGCTAATTGAAAAGATAGGAGAAATGGCAATCCATGCACAAATTCATAACTAGTTAAATCTGTTTGAATAGAAGCTGCTTGTTAAAAGGCCATGGAATTGGCCAGGAAAATGGTTTAAAGGAAACATAATGTGGTTTAAATATAAGTTGTTTCTCTGTCTAACATTGTCTCATCCCAGACTTCAGAAATTCAAGTTCTTCAAGTTACAGCAGCTCCTCAAGGACTTCAAACCTCATTCAGCACTGGGGACTGCCAAGGGTGCGATATTCTCCTGCTGTTTTTATCACAGTCAGAACCGGGATGTTCATGAATTTCCATGATTTTTTTTTTTTGATAAGTCCCATGTCAGTTGATAATATCACAGCAATGTGTTATCACACTTTTTACCTCCTCTATTTTTACCGCAGGTCCTGCACCAACAGCTGAGGAAACAGCAGTGCAAGTAAGATGGGCTTATCATGGAGTGTCTGCCAAAGCACGGCTTCTCAAACAGTCTAGTTTTTGGTTTCCACTTGTGAATTAATTAAATTGCATTAAGTACATGTTGCAAGTCCACAAGTCCAACAGTTGCACAATCCAAATGATGTATTTAAGCAAACTTTACAAAAACTCTTCTTCCACAGCATTTTATTAAGTTTCATTGGCTGGCTAATTGTGTATGCATCATGAATATAAGTGCTTAGGTTTTGTATGAATGCTTACATTTATCACTCAAAGGAAAAGACAAAGCACATTTTATTTAGATTGAAGGATGTTTCCTTTTCTTGATCATGGAGCTGAGAAGGTATTTTGTTTCTCTTGAATATGAACAACTTCTTTCCCATGAATATCTTGACCACGGTTATGAAATTAATGGGGCCGACAGTTTGCTGCACTCTGAATATGACTCTCTGGAGGATGGTTAAGGAGCTGATTAGATTTGCTTGCTGTACAGTGTGAGTATGGCTCTCTGGAGGATGGTTATGGAGCGGACAGATCTGCAGTTTGCTGTACTCTGGGAGTATGGCTCTCTGTAGGTTATGCAGCTGAATCCAGTGCTTCTCTCTCTGCTGCAGGAGCTCTGGCTGGAGCAGGAGACTGACCGGCTGAACGAGGCCTTCTTGCAGCTCAGCGTGGGGCTCCAGGAACGGACAGGGGGGACCACATGGCCAGAGGAAAACCGGCATGGGTTCCACAGCGCTGCACAGGTAACACAGGTAAGTCTCTACGCTGCACAGGTAACACAGGTAAAAGTTTCAGTCATACCCAGTCCTGCACATTTAAGATAGCAAAGCCTCTTCCACCACCATCATCACCCAGGAGGAAGATGACTTCTTCTTGTACGACATGAGAGTGAAACACTGATACACTCATGCTAAGACAAGATAGTGTTTATTTACACTATTATACTTATTTGAGACAGTCCTCTAAGGATTAATGTGGGGACGGTTTCTTTCATTCATTTATATAGAGCAGAGTTTCTCACGTTTTATCTCCTTTACATATTCAGAATGCGATGCCTCCTTTCTAGCCTGAATGCCCCTCCCTTTCAACAACTTTTGTCTTGGTGCCTCTCTGAAGACCATAAATGTTCCCTAGGGGGCGATAGAGGCCCTGTTGAGAAACCCTAATATAGAGTGTTATGTAGAGTGTCTCTTTCTTACCACGCATGTGTCACTGTACCCAAACGAGAAAAATGTGGTGCAGATAAATGGGAAGCCGTGATGCTGTAGCTAGACTCCCTGTACCTGCATGGTGTGTGTGTGTGTGTGTGTGTGTGTGTGTGTCTGTGTGTGTGTGTGTGTGTGTATGCATGTGAGGGAGTTTGGCTTCTGTTGAGGCTTCTGTCTCTTTGATGCAGGGAGCAGCGGAATCTCCTCTCAGTCGCCATGGCACCCTGCTGCTGGAGCTCAGGAGACGCTGCGTGGTCCAGAGGCTCAGTGAGATGCATGACCGACTGTCTCAGCTCAGCAAACACCAGCCAGACAGCCAGGAAACAGCCAGCCAGGGAACAGACAACAAGGGACCAAGCAGTCAGGGACCAGACAACAAAGGAACAGACTGCCAGGAAACAGCCAGCCTGGAAACAGCCAACAAGAGACAAAGCTGTCCGGAACCACACAGCCAGGAACCAACCAGTCAGGAACCAGAGAGAAAGGGAGCAGACAGCCAGAGACCAGCCAGCAAGGAATCAGCCAGCAAGGGACAAGCCAGCCAGGAATCAGATAACCAGAAACCAGCTCACCAGGGACCAGAAAACAAGAGAATAGACAGCCAGAAACCAGACAGTTTCATACAAGCCAGCTGGGGACCAGACAGTCAGAGCCTGCATAGCCAAGAACCAGACAGTCAGAAACTAGACAGCAAGAGACCAGAGAGCTTTGTTCTCGAGGGGAGAAGCTAATGAAGCGTGTGCTGGCACGCATCTATGAAGTCTTATCCTGTATGTCACTGATCCATCTTATTAAAACATCTTACCTGATCCTTTCTGTGACTTTCTTGCATGTGCAAATGTAATGTAATTTGCTGTTAATAAAGACAAAAAACATTTGATGTGAAAACGTCAGCAATGTCATGAGTTCAAAAAAATTATATATATGTAACAACAGTGATCATTGAACTTGCCTGTGTGGAAAAACAACTACTGTGTGTGGGTCAAAGGTAAGGATGAATTTTGATTGAATGATGTAAGTTTGTCTGAACATTTGTACATTCTTCAAATGTACACTGCTATAAGTTTTCTCCAGTTCCTATGCAGACTTCTGCTTTCATTGTGTATTAATATTATTTCATACTTCATTTCTTTTGGGGAAAGTTAATATGAGCTACCTCTCCCTTTGTCTTCCTCTTGCTTTTATGGGGACTGTAGCTCTTGAGTTTCACAATCTGGAAAATGACCAAATCATGACATGTTCTACACTGACCCTGTAATGTCTCTCAGTACAGGCTGTGTGTCAGTTAATGCTTACAAGAAAAAGAAATAAAGAGTTCAAAGTGCTGTATGTGTCACAGATCACAGCTGGCTGGAACAGAGACGAAGCTCAGTACGATATAAAAGCAATGAATTAAGGGAGTTTGTGGTTGGGTACATTAATGCTGCGGTCACTGTCTACAGGCATAAAACTGAAACCTTTAAAAGAGAAAGGCACCCTGTCGGGGCAAGAAATACTTCTCCAGGTCAAAGTGACAGTGTCTGTGGCTCCAGCTCTGCTTATTAACATCGGAGTTTAAGTGGAAGCGTCTGTCCTGGCTCAGTCTTGCTGCCAGAGAGACTGATAGACACGACACCAGACCAATTAAGAGCGGTCAAGCGGACATAGCTTTTAAGGAAATCACCCGTCCTTAACAGCATGCTTGCGGGCTCGCTGTGTGAGTGCTGTTGAAGGTCAGATTATTCAACAGCTTCGTAAAGTTACTGGTCAGATTTCTGGAACATTCTAGAAGTCATAACGCAATTTGTGTTATGACTTCCAGAACGGGGGTTGAGGGGGGCAGACGGGGGGGGGGGCAGGGGGTTGAGGGGGCAGCTGGCAGCGGGTCCCAGCTGCTGTCGCAGTCGCACCTCATTGCCAGGTCCCGGGTGCGAACGGCGCATTGGGCTGCGGAAAGTTCCGTCGGCTCGCCGGGCTGACAGCCGCTATCGCTTAGATTAGCAGCAGCGTGTCACTGACTCCCACTGCCCTGCTCCTGGCCACTCCTCACACCTCGGCTGCAGTAATAACCAGCTTCCTCTGAGAATTTACACTGCCCTTGGTGTGTTTTATTTCTTCAGAGCGGCTTTCAGTGCACAGCACTGTGCTGTAAATGTAAGCAGTGTGTGTGTGTCCCTCTGAAGGTAGGCGAGAGATTTCCTCTGGCCTCGCCTCGTACTATTCCTGTCACTCGGCTCACTTTCCCTGACAAAAGAACAGCTGCACCTGAGCTGGCAGTGATTACAGCAGCACAGAGGAGCCAGCTCACGCAGGGACCGAGGCCGGGGGCGGGGAGCCGGGGGCGGGGAGCCGGGGACGTGAGCCGGGCATCGTGGGCCTGAACCGGGACACCTGTGGAGGGAAATCGCGAGGCGCACAAGGTGAACTCCTTGGCTTTTCCTTTGGCCACATGCTCTCACCACCCCGTAAGTCACGTTTGTGTTTACCTCTCACCATTTTCTCACACAGCCAATAATTACAATGATTTTATTATTAATACATGCATTACTGCAACTCTCCAGTATGATTCATGCACATGTTTTATGTTTTTTTCTGCACTCTATTATGTATAATATTGCATGTAAGTGTCCATAATATATGCTACAGGATATGTGCAACATTTGACACAAACACTGAAGAATGCATTTTTACTTTTTGCTGTATACTTTAGACTATTTAGTGTATATTAATTACTTCCCTCTAATATTCAGGGGCTATTTTTGTCTTTTTTATTCTCATATTGTTTCAATTGATGTCAGAAATATATATTGTAGCTCAGTGTCTCAGAAATACAATATATCTGACATGGTACAAAGATGGGCTATTTCTAATGTTTTTTAAATAATTTTATTTGTTGTCTTTAGCTTTTGCTTTCTGTTCAAATCAAAGCGAGATGCTTGACCGTGTTATTTTGTGTGATGGTGCATCAGCCAGTAGGATTTTAAAACTGAGCAGACACACAGTGTCATATGACACCCCTGAGCCCGGACCACCTGCTCCACCCTCTCCCTAAGCCCTCTCTGACACAAACAGCTCCCGAACAGGAACACCGCAAGATGTCTGGCTCATTACAGTCAATCTGTGCCAATTCCAGGAGGTAGTGGTGTGAATCAGTGGGTCTGGTCTTCGTTAGTGCATCCATGAAAACATCATATTGTGCTGACAGGAGATGGATCACTTTTAATTTCAAACATGTTCAATCAGTGTGACCATGTGTGTAATCGTGTTGTAATCTTGAAATCCCATCAAATCCCTGGAAATCCCTTACTCCCCTATTTTGCCACGTGCGCATCAGTCCGGACTGAGGAATCGTCCCTGATCTCATCGTTCACTGCATACGTTTAATCATTTAATCTGTCATGTTCTGAAGAAGTCACATGACTACATTCAGGTCAGTATATCCATTCAATATACCTTAATTTTACATACCATGCATTTTAGTTAATATGAACAGAGGACTAGCATTTTTGCGAGAAGGATTCAGGTTTAGTGTTCCCCACCCATATCAGAGAAGTGCCAGTGAGTGCACACAGCACACTGTTCCTCCAGCTAATAAGAGGCAGAGTCCAGGGCCAAGAACACTGAAGAAAAAAAGTATTTAATTCAAACTTCCTGTCATCTGCCCATGCTTTCATATACTTTTTTGGCATATTGTGGGTCAACAGACAAAACATGTTTTGTCATCTTTTTGGAAAATAGATTTATTTACCAAATGGAAACGATAATGTTAATTTTAGTTGAAAAGATGGACACTTTCTACATCAGCATGAAAAATATTTCAGAATATTTAGTGTTCCAGTTTATACCTTCTAATTTGTGTGCTGCTTACATGTGTGAAACTCGAGGTAGAATTCACTTGTTATGGAAAGGCATTTCTTGAAGGTACTGTGCCTAACTCGCAAATCTAGGGAACAACAGCGGTGTCCCATCAGGGGCTTGCAATGTTTTGGGTGTAGGTGGGCTCCCAAAACTCTAAAAGTGTCACTCCTAACGTCTCAGCTGAGGGGACTGTCCAGTGTTCAGCTCGTTAACTTCAATGCCAGCTGTCCGCCATGTTGATGATCACAATTTACCCTGCTTCAAAAAATAATACAAAACCGATCTGTGTGAGAGTGTGACCCGCTGGTGGCTGTGCAGTGCAGAGGGGCTTGCCCTTTCGGCAGTGTGGTGAACAGTGGCAGAGAGGTCTCTCTAACCGCAGGGGAACGCAGATCCGACAGGTTCACATTCCTCACATCTGATATGGAGAGTGAGCATGTGTCACTGGTTAAAGATAGACTGATTCACATGCACACACTTTATAGTGTCTCAATCAGCTCCTGATATTCACCACCAGTCTCTTCGGACTCTGTGTCATTGTTGTTGTTGTCGTTGTTGCTGTTGCTGTTTTTAGACATTCATAATTAATTTTGATCTGTGAGCCCTGTGAAAGTAATGTTCCTGTAATACCTAATGAGAATGGGCAAAAAAGGCCTTTGTTCTGATGGTATTAATACAGAAAAGAAACAAATTGTAATATAGTGAGAGATATGTTGTTCAGCCAAGAGTACATTGCAAATACATTTAAAATATATTATTGCAAAGCAGAAATATATTACAATATACCCAAATGGCAATATTTTACATATTTTAAATACATTGAATGAGCTAAAAACTATATTCTCTAAAATATAATCTCTATATATATTTTTTTTTTTGTGAGTGCCCACTATATCTGGTGTCAGGGACAGGAAATAGAGCAGAGAGCTATTCCACACTTCTAATGCTGACCAAAGCAGACTCTTCTCTCTCCTGCTAGACGTGTACTCACCCTGCGCTGAGGTTTCCGTGAAACAGGCCTGCCTCGGCTGGCAAAGACACAAAGACAGTGAGAAAATCGGTCATCGGACAATGCTGTACAGACATTCTCTCATACTGTCACTGTCTCAGGCCCTTTCAAACGATTATCAGTGCAGCGGAATGGCCTTTGGTCCTTGTGCATTCCCGGTATTCATACACTCCCCTCACACAAAGAGGGAAGAAGGCCTTCCCTTGTTCTGTGACTATTAGATATAAAGACTCTTTTTTCTCTTTTAGGCTTGTTCTTATTTTTATTTGTGTCCATTGGAACAGAACAAACGTATCTCCTCTTGCCAATATAAACACAGGCTAGTGGAAGAAGGCTGTGGTGATTGTTGTGAGCGTTACAGACTACCATCTCCCCTGTACCAAATGATTAGTTACACCAGACCTTCCCAATCCTGATCAATTATGAATTGCTGAATACAGTAAAACACTAACATCAAATGTTAATAATCAAAGGCAATGCATGTATATTTTAGTCCAAAATGGTCTCCATGTAGTCACTGAAATAAAAATGACTGCTGACCTATGAAATCCTGCTTTAGAATAGATGAGATTATATATAAGGATTTTCAGAACCAAATTATTATTGTCATCCAACTTTTCCCTATCATTGTCCCTTTTGTAAAATTCTTCTTTTGTGCAATAAACCATTACATAATTTAAACTCAGTATATGAATAATAATTACATCAGATTATTCATATTTTTGTATGCTATAAATTTTAAATATCATCACAGTAGCTTCAAACTACATCTTGAGATGCCCAAAAACAGTTATCTCTTACCTCACTTTCACTGTAAGAGTTTGATTTGATACTATCTGGAAAGGCAGAGATTTTACTCTGGATGCTGAAGAGGTATTGCTTATTATCTGCAGGGGAGATTGATAAATTATTTGAAACAGAGAGACAAAAAACAAAGGTGTACAGTACCTGTCCTTGTTGATTTGCATATGTACTGCACTGGTGCTGTGTCAGAGGGACTCCTTGCTAAAGCCCCCGGTGCTCAGCCGGCCAGGCCAGTCTGTTTGGGTCCTCTGTGGTCTGTTTCCACATCATATCTCAGTAGCCAGTGCTGCGGTTACCTTCCATCTCAGGGCACAACATGCCAATCAAACAGCTAATGTGAAGTTTATTCAGAATCTGAGCAGGAATACATGGTAGAACATAAAGCGTAGTGTGAATCCCAGCTGTTGAAGCTGTTGCCCCAGGCAGCTGACATCATCCTTAGCCCTTTGCCGTTACATAATTTCTGACTGGCTGTAAGAGACAGAGATCACCGAGGGTAAATTTTTGACAAAAATAAAACATAGGAAATGCATTTGGTTTGGTAATCTGAGCACTGCTAAAATGAATACTGAAAGATTAACTTGGCGAATATGTTATGTTTAGGTCAAATAAACTCTTTCTCTAGTTTTCATTTTCAAATAGTTATTGACATATATATATTTTTTTTGGAGGAAAACTTGAAATTCAATTCAAGAAACAGCCATGTAGGCATATTACATAATGACTGTAATGTAACCATGGGCAGCAGTGTGAACACCTAGCCATGGTACTGTCAGTCAACTCCCAGAGGATCGAAATAAGTTTTATTCCGAGCCCAACAAAGAAGCACATCCGATGTTTTCAGTAAAAGACAGGAAGGTTTATTTGCACAGCCGGCCGTGGGAACAACAGCATGGAGCCGAAGTTCATCAGGTACAATGTATGCTTCACATTTATGCAGTTTTCAGGAGGTACATTTACATGTGACGGCCAGGAAACCCCCTGGAAGGGAAGTCCATACATGGTCAAGGGGAACCCCGCATTCCCCGGACTGGAAGTAGCCATAATGGTGAATTGGCACCTTTTGGCTATGGTCGTATGCAGCTGCATCGCTTTGTATCCTAATACACATTGATCAAATACTACGCCAGTCGGATGCGGCGGCATCCCTTTGTGTTCTAATACACAATGATCAAATACTGTGCCGCTCGACAGAACTGTCTCCTAACAGTACGAAACCCGATGTGAATTATCTCTCTCTCACTCTGTCTCCTGTCCAGATGGGTGTAGAATGCTCTGCTGTTTTGTGTTTGCCTTCAGGACTTCATTATCATTTGGAACAGCCCATCTGCTAAGATGTGGGAAATGTAGTTAATTTCACATCTTTCCCAGCTGTATCAGGTATGTGCAGGCACCATGCTCCCATATTTTTTTATAATATTTCATGTGTACATGCCAGTATGTGGCATTATGTGGTATTCGGGAAAAATACAACATACAAGTGACCCTGTCTTGTAAATTGAAAGGCTACAACGTATAACTTCTGTTAAATGTCTGTATTTCAGACATTTAATTTGGTAAATTGCGATGGATTTAAAAAGTAATTCACTTTCTGTTTGAAAACTAGTTTGCTTTCACAACTGGCATCATTCTAGAATTACACACATACAAATAAATTTACTTTCACAATAACAATTAAGCACACTTGAGAACTCATCTAGGTCACTTGCATATTTCTATTTGTTACACATTAAACGAAATGGTGAAATCATTTGCAGACTTGCAAATCCTCTTAGCGGCAAGTGAAATTGCTATTATATGAGGGAGTAAACTCTCCATTCCTGATAGGAGGGGTGTGGCAGACAGGTCTGCAGCTCCTGCCCTTTCATGTTGCTGGGACCCCGTGTGGAAATGTTTTTTTTCTTTTTTTCCCCTCTCGCCTGTCTCAGTGCAGAGCTGCAAACCCAGGCTTGCTCTGACTGGCTTGTCACTTCCTATTACTGTTGCCATGGTTTCCCTATCTTCTGAATATGGCAGCCACCATGTCTGCCATTTTTAGTGCGAGTCTGAGTCTCCGCCCGCAGAGAGGTGATGCATATCCTAACCACACGCTGTGCTGCTAATTTTCTCACCATTAGCAGCCCCTAATCATGTAGGCTTTTACCTGTTAATTATAGAGCTTCCAAAATAGAAGTGCAACGGTGCGACGGGTTTCAGATGAGTCATTTTTTGTGGGGAGTGGGGGACAGGTTGTTGATTCTGTTTCATCACCTGCTTAAACTAAATACATTATATTAATGTGGGTATTTTTTTTTGCCTTATACCAACGTATACACATATATGATTGTTTTCCTCAGATGTGGATTTATCTCTTTGCAATGACCAGAGATGATGTGTAAAAGCAGAGGATCTCATGCTTAACATATGTACTGATACTAAAAAGCAGTCAATGAGAGGACCTTGGACTCGTTCGTTGATGGTTTAATTGAACACTCGCTGGCTGACGGACAGATGATGTGTGGCTGAACGGTGCTGAGAGCTGACACTGAGGGCCCTCTGCCCCCTTCCAGCTGCTGAACAGGGTTACATAACCACTACCCTCTCTGCAGCGAGCTGTGAGAGCGTTCGCGATGTTGATATGATAGAGGTAACAGGCATTTGTAAACATGTGTGTCGTATGGAGGAGATGTAACGTAGTGGTAAGGAGCAGGACTCATAACTGAAAGGTTGCAGGTTCAGTTCCCCGCTTGTTCACTACTGTTGTACCCTTGGACAAGGTACTTAACCCAGAATTGCCTCATTAAATATCCAGCTGTATAAATGGGTGACATGTAAAAATTGTAACCTATGTAAGTCACTCTGGACAAGAGCATCAGCTAAATGCCAATAATATGATGTAATATATATCAGGGTCGCGCGCAGACACCTCAGCGGCCTTTCTGTCAGCCTGGTCTAATTTTGTCTTTAGGATGATGTCACACAGATGGATTAGCAGAGTGCTTTTGCTTGGATCCTAAGGCTCCCGAAGAGAAGTGGGCTTTGACCCCATTCCCCACTGATTTGTCACGAAGCCCTTGGGAGCCACATGGCAGCCGGTTAGTTCCAGCTCACCTCTTTCTTTTCGGTTCAGTCACAGAAAAATCACTAGTACCATCAGATCTGTCTACACACTACCAAACAACAGTGGCCTGCCAGAGGTGTGAAGACTGGAAAAGAAGACAGTTTGCTTGATGGAACACCATCACAAAAGCTGAAGTGAACTTCATAACATACTGTCACCTCCAAGTGCAGTTCTTTCATATGAACTGTGACTTGATTTACTTTTTTCTCTGCAGTTATTCTGCATTGTCTTTGTCTAAAAACATATTTCTGTAACTTCAAAGTGGAAACTGTGCATTACAATTTAAGATTGAACTCAAGATATTTTTGAGGATCTGAACCCAAAAGTGTTTGGTAAGAAAAATGGTTGAAGTTATGTCCTCTCTGAATATGTAGCCAGAACAGAATCTAGTTTAAGAATTAATTGCTCTCTAGAAACCTTGTGGGGATCTGTGACCCAGTTCCTGTGGCCTCAGCTACACCCAAAGGTATCAAAGTGAAAGCTCTAATTTATGGGTTATGACAGATGAAAAGTGTCTCTCTGTTAATTGAAAAACTCAGATGACAAAGGTGGGAATTTACTTGTTTATATTTGACGGTAGTCTTTATTACTGTAAATCAAAATTTTATGCCATGTGGATATTTCATTTTGCTTCTAGAAACCACGGAAATTCAGCAGAGTGTGTGGCGTGTGACAAGCGACGCCCTATTACCCAATCCCCACAGACAGGCTCTGACAGCCGGATACGCGGCTATTCCCCAGGCGAAGAGCCACGTGCCAGTCTATGATTCTCCGCCTCCCGCTTTATAATTACGGTTCATATACTACTTGATGTTCTAATCTTGTTTTTCGGCGTCATATGTGGTTTTTATATCTTGCTTTGATGGAAAATATGAATGTGTCACCCATAGTTGTAAAATGCACATTGCAACAAAGAGAATACGGGCGGGTGGAAGCCTGCTTGTTGCTCAGATGAGGCATGCTTGCATCGAATGGCACGGCTCTACAGAGCGATTCATCTGCCCAGTTTTATAAAATAAACATTTCAAAAGCTTCCATCAAAATGAAAAGATGACGCATGAATAGCGTTTACGCTTAAGCTGTGTGCGAAGTCAGCGTGCTTCTACCTACAACGCAAAATGTAATATTTCGTTACGCTTAACAATAGACTGGTCTACGTGATATAATAAGGAGCCGTCAGCACGCATGCGCGGTTAGAAAGATGTTCTGGAAACGCTAAGTGGCTGTTTATTCTGAAACAAAGCGAGCGCTTGGCACTGACATGTCGTCGTCCAATAATGCTGTCTGTTTTTCGGTTTTGTTGAGAAAATAATGCCTTCTATGTCAGGTAAATGTGTCTGAAAACTTGCTTTGGGGATTCAACTTTTTCTTATAAATAACTTAATAGTTATTTTCACAGTTGAGGAATCGAGACGTGTATATTCGCTGTTTTCATAACCAAAGGAAGAACTTGTCATATCTGGAATCTACAGGTCTTTTCTTTCTTTTCTGTCTTTATTTGTAAATCATCGGCGGACATTGTGCGCATCGTCTGAGAGCCTGGGTCTCCCCTGCGCGACTCACCATGGAAACGCAGCGTGTCCATCTGCGCGCGTGAAACATCGTTGATGAGAGCTGGAGTTCGCGAAGGACTACCTGTACACCGAGCAATTCAATCGATTAACGAAGAACTTTCATTATATACGTGAATGAGCGGCTGTTTTGTCTTGGACGTAAATGTGAAATGAACAAGTAGCTCTCCTTCCGATCCGATGCGCAAACATTTAATAACGCTTTAAGATACTAATGCGTTGCTTTGTCACCACCCTTCACAGAAAATAACACAGTGGAAAGCGAAGAGCGGTTTCCTCAGTGGGGAGATCTAGGCGCTGTCCGTGGTGTTGACCAGGGGTCCGCTTGACTCCATCACTAGCGTCTCTTAAACTGCACATTTACTTTAAATTTCTTATAATTTTTTTCGGAGGACACTGTAGATGTGATTGACATCCTACCGCGGATTAATAAAAGTAAAACCAGAGACTGTTTTTTTTTTTTCCTCTTTTTGTCCTATCACGTACAGGGAGACCCAGCCCACGAGGCTTTTCACTCCCGAGAACTCCGAAAAAGATGATACAGACGAGGATCCTCTTACACTTCCTCCCCTTTTTGATTTTAGTAGGTAAGTCATCAGTGTGTACGTTGTATTTTATCTTTTAGGCACTTTCACACACGTTTCATGAAGTTGATTTTTTTAGATTTGCTCTACACTTTTATCTGGAATTTATCTGGAATTACCTCAGCATACAATCAGGAAGTATGTAAACTATTTACTATTACAGAGATATTTTATAATTAGCCTATATTACTCCAATCCCCATTAGTTGTATTCTAACATATTTCTCCTTTAAACCTCGACTGTTTCCGCGCAAAGCATTATTTGAAGCTGTTGGCAACTAGTGGGCCTGTGCAAATGCGATTTTTATGATACATTTTTAGTCGGCAAAATCATACACAAAACAGGAATATGATACACCCGTCATTTGTCCTAAGGATCTGGTTTTTATTATTGGAACGACCAAATTAATTACATTAATTTACAATATGTATTACCCGCAAAACATGCGTCAACCCCGCACATATATTTACTTCTATGCGCACGTAGCCATCAATCCCAAATAACAAATGTGCCAAGAAGTGCGGTGACGTCAGTGACAAACGCCTGGCGAAGTGATCAGTGCGACATGGACCTCACCAATAGGTTATTGCAACTTTTTAACGGACTTACAACCGTTGGAAACAAGTCATTTCTGGGATTTTGGACAAACAGACAATTTTGCATTTTGAAGATAACTAAGATCTTGATTCATAATTGCTGTTTGACAAAAGGTGTGTTATGTGTTACCTTTTCAATAGAAACACACTTTATTATTGTTTATTGTCAGGGCAGTGGAATTAGTAAAGCTTACGAAATATAAAATGATTAACTATAAAGCTGCAACAACTCCCCATTTAGAAAATATTATGTTGCCCAGTAATTAAAGAGTGTTAATGTTTTTATTTCATGCATTTTCATTCACGCATAGATATTAAATGTGTACATTACACAACATATAATGTAGGACATCATATATGAAGCTGTTTTCTGCCTGAGCAGAAGATTGTCATTGTTGAACAGCCAGACAGAGTGCCTTCTTGACCACACCCATTAAAAATGGCAGCCAAAAAGCAGTGTGAAGGCTCCTGCAGTGAAGTCCGGCTGCTGAGCAGCATGGAGGCGCATGCTAAACCACACACAGCCAGAGCACCCATACAGCCCTGCACAGTTCACATAGCTCCACGGGCACCCCGGGAGTACCTGGCACACAGGTTTAGGGTTCAGCCCCCCCTTCGGGGTCATGCTGCCGTGCCCCCCGTGTGACCATCGGGTCCCGGTGCAGCTGCTGTCCGTGCCTCTCTCCAGAGGAGCTCAGTGTCGAACCCACGGCCTGCGGGGGAAGGACAGGACTGAGGAAGGCAGGTGTCAGGTGCTACACTCTGCCTGCTCACTGCTGGGTTACACTGGTGGGTCTCACTCCTCCAACAGGTGGAGACATTTAGCCAGGATATGGCAGCCAGCCAGAATGTGACCCCTCATCACCTTAAACACACACACATACACATTATGTGTATGAGAGTGCGAGAGAGGGACAGAGCGATAGATAGTTAGATACTGTAGACAGCAATTTGGATGGAGATTTTGATGGAGATGCAAGCTGTCCATTAAGGCTTGTTATTTGGGTCATGGTCTCACAGTATTGAGTCACACACACAGTCATTTTATTTCAGAGTTTATTCACAGAGACTCTGATCTCACCTGTGCTTGTGCCCAAACCATTAGAGCATGAGCCCTGGTTTAAGACCAATCTATTCATATTTTTATATACATATTACGGTTACGTCAGATTTCAGCTGAAATCGCATATAGAGGGAGATAGTCTGCACCTCTTCTGCCAGTTCAAACGTGAAATGGATTCTAGGATTTGAATGACACTTTGATTCCTGTAGGTCAGGAAATGAGAGAGAATTTTCAAGTGAGCTTGTTTTTAGTCCTTAATAAAATAAAAAAGGCTCTTTGCTGTGGATTCCCACTACCGGAGAAAACCAGAGAAACAACACATGGATTTACAGAAGTGCAGTTAATTAAGCTTTAAATTCATCACTCAAGTTTAATAACAAAGATCACCATGGTCACAGTGACTCTGGGCCCTGTCCTACACTTTTAAACTGATGGCACAGAGTGTGGAACAGGCTGGCAGCAGGTCCGCAATGTCACCATGAGCTGGGGGCAGCAGGACCATGATGACCCACTGTGATGTGGGTTTGACCGTGTGCTTTGCAGCAGGACCGTGATGTGGGTTTGACCGTGTGCTTTGCAGCAGGATCGTGATGTGGGTTTGACCGTGTTGACCGTCTCCAGTGCAGGTGAGCAGGCCGGTGTGTGTGGAGGTGCCATCCGAAACAGAGGCAGTTCTGGGAAACCCCATGAAGCTCACCTGCATCTCCTGCATGATGAGGGAGGAGGTAAACGCGGAGACGCGGGTGGACTGGTACTACGTCTCTCCCAACGGTGAAGACATCCCAGTGAGTCTTCCCCGGCCTCCTGGCTGTCCCCTCGATGGATGTGCTTTATGTACAAGGATAATTAAGCCTTTAGAACTTTGAAATGTGTGGATTTCCCCTTTTCACCTGTCATTGCATTGTGCAGACCCCCACAGATATGAATGGTGTGAGTTTGTTGAGTAGCACAGGTCTCCTTTCTCTCCTAGAATGCCCCCCTACAGGTGTGAGGTAGTGAGGCAGCTTTAATTTGATTGGTGGAGCCATGTCATGTGACTATGATGGTCTTCATGGAAGTGATCTTCCTAGCCACCTCTAGAATAAATTACAATCCTCTGAAATGTGTGTAACTGTAGAGGAGTGAATTTAAATGTGTGCCAGCAAAATGTAATGAAGCTGTAATGTAATGAATGCACAGATATTTGCTCTCATCTCATTTTCTGCAGTGTTATGTCCTGTTCAGTACTGCATCCATCTCTCCATCCATCTTACCCCTTCATCAAACCATTTATCCGCCCATCCTCCCAGAGAGGGCCAGGCTTTTGGTAGTGGAAGGGAGAAACATGGCTCTGTGATATTAAGGGATGTCCGGCATTTGGACATAGAGGGACCTGAAACTTCACCACAATGCAAACTGAAATACGAGGAATGGAGGGTAGTGTTGCTGGGGGTCTGGTGTGTTACTGTTTCCTGGATAAAAATGGAGGGATAAGCAATAAAATAAAGAGGGTAGAGGAGGAGCTCAGGGACGCTGTGCTTGGCTCACCTGTCCCCCCCCCGTAGATCTACCTGTACGACGGGCAGCCCCGGGAGGTGGAGGGCCCCTGGAAGGGCCGTCTGCTGTGGAACGGCAGCAAAGACCTGCAAGACGTGTCCATCAGCATCACCAATGTGACGCTCAACGACACGGGCACCTACAGGTGCGAGGTCTTCCGCAAGTTTGACTTTGACTTCTACACACCCTCATTCACTTACTTCAAGACCATCAATCTGGAGGTGCACGAGGAAGGTAAGACAGCCAAGCTTTTCACTTCAGCTACCAAGTGTCTCCGTGTATCGTTCACTGTCCACACGCATCATCTTTTGTGCTTTGGTATATTATTAGTAGCAATGTGACTTGCAGTATTTTCATCATAAATTGGGTATATGTAGTTCTGCTATATAAGTCATATACTTTTACATTCACTGCAAAATATTTGACATTGTACAATATTGCGTTGTTTGAATAATTGTTTATCTTTGTGTTTTCTCATATTATCAGTGCTTACTGCTAATTGGAGATCACTTATTTGCAAGTGATGGGTTTTGTCTAACCAACTACAGTTACTGTCTGTTTTATAGGGTAATGTACAGAATAAGGTTTGTTTCTTTTAATTTATGGATGCCTGTCTTGAGATTGCTGTATATATATATATATCTAATCTTGGCTTGATTGAATATACCATCTATTGTGTATATTTGAATATATTTACACATACATTCAGAGTACAGAATCTCTATCTGCTTTTCGAGAGTGGGAGCCAGAGGAAGAGCAGATAGAGATGATTTAGCTGCATCTTAATGGTGGGTTATGCAGTCGTGATCTGACCTGGTGGCAGAAATTGCTGCCTAACAAATTTAGTTTTTTTTTTTCCCCATAACTGTACACACCACAAACTAACATGTCTTTTGCATTTCCTGTCACAGGAAGCCAGACCGCAGCTGAGTGGGTGTTGGTGGTGTGAGCGGGTTTTTATCCCAGCTAACTGCTCAGAGACTTAAGACTGCCACACATTAGCACACATTATCCCCAGATATTGCCAGTAAATATCTCTTGAAGTAAAAGCCCATTGCAGAGATAGAATCAGCACTCCCGGTACATAGCAGTTTGTGCTGTTCTGGGTTTTACCAAGGGGCAGCTTACTGTTTGTATGTCAAACTGCTTGCAGTAAGACCTGGATTGGTTCAAACCGCTGTGCATTTGGAGTGCTGTTTCCATTCCTGACATTGTAAATCCTCAGTGGTGTAATATCACAGGGGAAAGAGATAAATTCATTTCGAGATGATTAATGGATGTTAGCTGAAACAGATACCACAGCCCACTCAATGCTGTTTGACACCTGATCATACACCTGATCATAGCACAGCGGTTCTTGTCTCTCTCACACACAGTGTGTGCTGTCCGAATCCTGCAGATCAAATAACACATCCAAACAAATATGCTATTATTCCAAACTCTTATTTTATTATTGCACTAATGATAATAGAGTACGGCCGATCCAAGTAAGCATCAGACTGTGGCTGTACCACCCAATATTATGTCTTTAAATTTATTTCCCACACAGAAGTGTGGAGTAACATTGAGCTGTTAATCGTCTACAGAGATACTGCACAGACTGAGAACCGTTGTGATCATGCATACTTTTTGGTCTATTTTACGTGTCTATTTATTGTAGCAACCAGGGGAACATTGGAGAACGTGTTGTTTATGGCATTTTTACTAAACTGTGCAGCTGCAGTGTCTGCATGTTTACACCTGTTACCATAATGTTAGGGCAAAGCCCTAGAATGTTGAGAACATGTCTATGTGTGTGGGGTTTGGGGAAAGATAGGTAATGTGTGAGTTAATGATGTTTACTTACTGGCTGGAATGTATTCACCCAGCGAGCCGAAAAGCAACACAGTGGCATCAGCACATGTGCACTTGTGCTACACTGAGGTGTGCTACAATATTTAGCTGGTGTTTTATGCATATGGCAATGCTAAATGACCTTACGGTTGTACCGACAGCACACCTGCGTTTGTGTCCTCGAAAAAATGCAGATGAATGTGCAGTGCATGCTGGTTAAAAATTAAAAATGCATTCTAAAGAGATTTTTTTTGGTTACTAAAAAAGCATCTGATTATTTGGTAGTGAAGAATCTTTGAGCTTGAGACCATAAGGTCTTTGGAATATCTCATAAATTACTAAAATAGAACATACCAAAAAACAGAACATACCAAAAAAAATCTGTGGTCTGGACACAAAGCATGCATTATCATCATCCATTCACTTGAGATTGTAATTTTTTTTTCATTTGCTTGGGGCACAAATGAACTGTTGTGCCTTTAAAACTGTGCTGTTGACCTTTCCATAATGGGAGTACTGGAAGTTCTGCAGATGGGATTTTTGGAGTGCACCATTTCTCCAGAGCCAAGTGGGATTTGTGTGGTAGATTTGTTCTGCTTTAGAACACACTAGGCTTTTCAGGGCTGTCACTGGGAGATGGAGAGGTAGGTCTGTAGATGACACTTTTTATTTCAAGATGAAGACATTTGGCTTGACCTGTAACTGCTGGCATCTTTTGCTGGAAGCAGTATTTTCATTGTTGGCACTTCAGAAGCAGTGAGAGAAAATGAAAAAAGAAAAAAAAAACGCTCTTCTCTGAACACTGTGTCCTCCTTCTGTTAGCTGCTTCACCAGCTGACTTGACTCTCAAAAGCCTACCCTCAGAATTTTGATTATTGCTACAGGAAGTTTAGTACTTGTAGACAGTTTTTTACTGGGAGACAGTTTAGCACTGGGAGAGAGTTTAGTACTAGGAGGGAGTTTAAGACTGGGAGACAGTTTAGCACCGGGGGAGAGTTTAGCACTGGAATAGGTTTAGGACTGGGAGACAGTTTAGTACTTTGATAGAGTGTAGGACTGGGAGAGAGTTTAGTACTGGGATAGAGTTTAGTACTGGGAGACAGTTTAGCACTGGGATAGAGTTTAGCACTAGGAGGGAGTTTAGTACTGGGATAGAGTTTAGGACTGGGAGACAGTTTAGTACTGGGATAGAGTTTAGGACTGGGAGACAGTTTAGCACTGGAATAGGTTTAGCACTGGGAGACAGTTTAGTACTTTGATAGAGTTGAGGACTGGGAGACAGTTTAGTACTTTGATACAGTTTAGGACTGGGAGACAGTTTAGCACTGGAATAGGTTTAGGACTGGGAGACAGTTTAGTACTTTGATAGAGTTTAGTACTGGGAGAGGGTTTAGTACTGGGAGGCTGAGTACTGCTGTGGTCACACATGTAACAGAGTTTGCTGCTGTAAAACTGGTTTCATTTGAAATCACGCAGTATGGCCACTCAGGCATTGTAAACATTTTTTGGGAGTGTGTCAATAGAGTTATAAACAGATCTTACAAATAATATGCCCTCATAGTCTACATTTTTTCCCAAGTGATTCACAAAGCCTCACTGTTTTGTCAGTGTGTTACAATGCCTGCTGACGTCAGAGGTCTGTTAGAAAATGTCTGCTGTCTTAGGTGGTGTGTGAGAGCGCACAGCGCAGCCTGTGGTGTTCTGACGGTTTGGGGGGGTGTGTGTTTGTCTTGCTGTCGAGCAGCCAGTGAAGACACGACCGCCCTCTACTCCGAGATCATGATGTATGTTCTGCTCGTGTTCCTCACCTTCTGGCTCCTGGTGGAGATGATCTACTGCTACAGGAAGATATCCAAGTCTGACGAGCAAGCACAGGACAATGCGTAAGTCTCGCAACCGTTATTGTCCAATTGGAGGAAGTGTCCACGCCAGTGAGGGATACATTTGATAAACCCATGTATCACATTCTGTGATGGGGTTTCATAGTCTATCACATTCTATGAAATGGTATGCCATATTCCTGGTGTTTCACATTCAGTCAGATAAAAGCTCCAATTATAAGTGAAGGGAGCCATTCCTGTGAAAACAGCATGATGTAAAACAGAAACCGAGCAGGCTGGGTGGTTACTTCCTGGGTCAGCTTGTGGAATTCGAAGTGGGCAGCAGAGAATACCTGTGCCTGTTCAGTAAGAAGGTGCCTGTCTGTGCCACAGCTTCTGAGAGCTCTGCAGCCCTGCTATTCAAACACACACACATGGGTGGGGCTGATTGACATGATCAATTTTCCCACAGATGGGCAGGCTTTGTGTTTTATACAGAACAGAAGTGTTTGCGTGGGGTGTCTGTTTGTGAGGAGTGTGTGTGCAGAGTGTGTGGGAGGAGTGTCTGCGCAGAGTGTGTGTGTGGAATGTTTGTGTGTGGAGTGTGTGTGTGTGTGTGTGTGTGTGTGTGTGTGTGTGTGTGTGTGTGTGTGTGTGTGGTGTGTCTGTGCAGAGTGTCTGTGCAGAGTGTGTGTGTGGAATGTTTGTGTGTGGAGTGTGTGTGTGTGTGTGTGTGTGTGTCTGTGCAGAGTGTCTGTGCAGAGTGTGTGTGTGGAATGTTTGTGTGTGGAGTGTGTGTGTGTGTGTGTGTGTGTGTGTGTGTGTGTGTGTGTGTGTGTGTGTGTGTCTGTGCAGAGTGTCTGTGCAGAGTGTGTGTGTGTGTGTGTGTGTGTGTGTGTGTGTGTGTGTGTGTGTGTGTGTGTGTGTGTGTGTGTGTGTGTGTGTGTGTGTGTGTGTGTGTGTGTGTGTGTGTGTGTGGTGTGTCTGTGCAGAGTGTCTGTGCAGAGTGTGTGTGTGGAATGTTTGTGTGTGGAGTGTGTGTGTGTGTGTGTGTGTGTAGTGTGTCTGTGCAGAGTGTTTGCGTATGCGACTCCTGGGTTTGCCATCTGCTCGGTTTATGACCGGCTTGGATATTTATTTTTTCATGTACAAACACCAGCTGACTGGCTATTTTTAGGTCAACATGTTATTTATTTTCCTTAGATATATTATGACTGTGGAACTTAAATCAGTCTGGTTTTCAGTTCAGTTCAAAATCCATCAAGTTGTTTCTGTACACTGTTGTGTGTTAATGTGCCAGCAGGAATTTTCTGAGCTGTTACCCCATGTTCCAGAAATGCCGAACAGCATACTGTGTTGGTTTCATCAGCTATTCCCTGTGCACACATGTAGCACCATACCCTGCAGAAGCATCCGATTTACAAATAAACTGCAAGGAGGCAGAGTCAAAAATTACACTGGTACGTTGCTTCCTCTCTACTGAGTTATGGCCTTTTGGGTCAAAACCATGCTGTAAGCCTCTGTCAGCCTGTCCTTCGTCCATGTTTCACACAAACACACCTGTTACCTCTGTCTCTTCAGTGTTCCTGCAGTGTTACAGTGCTGACCTCAGTCATATTGCGTCTACAAATGACAGAGTAGGCAGGGTTGGTCTTGCTTCCAGTGATCAGCTAATATCAGTATTCAGTGTGGAAGTACAGTGCAGTTCTGCTGGGAGGAGCAGTCTAAAATCCCCCTCAGAAATGCTGGAGCAACACTAGAGGTTTTTTATGTGTTAAAAATATACATTTGCTCTCTACAGTGCTAATAAGAACATGGAATGACATTTAAAATATAATAGAGCAGAGAAAATGATCCAATATAATTTTTTGCTGCTACAGTATGTCATGTTTTTATTCCTGTTTAATCAGGGGTATTAATAAATATGGAGAGTGCTGTGGCTGTTAGCTCGCAGCATGGAGTCAAACCAGGGCAGAGTGCAGCACATGACCTGCAGAATGAGAATAATGGGACAGTAACCTGAGCGTCTCTGTCTCAGACTTACCTGCACCAGGTGCACAGTGTGGTGAGCTCATTGATGCTGGCCTATAATGCAGTCCTCCATCTGCTCTGCAGATTCCTCAGTGGTTCTCAGATACAGGAGTGCCCAGGCTGACAGTGCAGTGAGAGCCCTATCCCACTGATCCAGGATCAGCTCATTCCATGGGTCACCTGGCCACCTGGGTAAACTACAGCTCCCATAATCCATAGGAACGGCATCATGAAGAAGTTGGAATGGAAAGAAGTCCAAATTCTTCACATTGCTCTGCCATATTCAGCTCTGTTGCTCTCTAGTGGCACAACAGAAGGGAAGAACTAGAGCTGTATCAGAGCTACATCAGAGCATATCACTGGCCATCTCTTACATGCACCGTTACACAGGAATTCAGCTTTTCCATCACTAAATTTTAAGCTACTCACGTCTCGATCACTGCCTTTCCAGCTGGGAAAGTTCTCTTGGCTGTTGTTCTTCTGCTCTTTTGAAACTTGTTTTGTTTCAGATTGCTAACATGTTGCAGCCATTATTGCTAACATTGTCTTCTGTATTCTAAACTCACCCTATAAATATATAATCTAAATGACATAATGATATTACTAATCACAATAATTTCAATAAATGTATTGAAAGTTCAGTTTCAGGGCACAGACGAGAGGACAGTAGAGTGGATAAAAGCAGGTAAATATACTGCTACTAATACTAGTCTGTTGGTAGAATTGCTATGAAGAATTAGGATTCAGGCTGTGCTGATGGTTCAGAATCATTGATTTTCAGGCTTTTTGGAGACTTTCTTGTGAGGATGAGTCAGGGCCCATACCGAAGCAGAGAAATTTGCCAAAACTGTCAGGAAGTGTTGTGGGAGTGTGAGAGCCAGCCTGGAGAGGCTTTGGCTGTGAGAGTTGAGTGAAATGTGCCTCTCCAGGCTGGGCGATCAGTGTGGGAGGCTGGATGGGCAGGTAAATGGATGGAACATGCCGTCTGCGTCCACACTCAAGCACATAATTGCCTTGTTTGTGGATGTTGTGCAGCGGCGTGCACCAGGCACACCAGACGAGTGCCGCATGATCTCCGGCTCACTAATGCCTCACAAGCCTTTTTATCTGCTATCAATTGCATTGCATAAGCCAGGCTACATGTGTGGACACATTTAATGAGATATGACCACCAGATGTACTGCGCTGCGTTAGCTATCCACGATACATTAAGGTGTGTTTTAAACAGATGGATATTTAACAGTGCAGGGATAATGGGCTCCTTTAATCATCGGCGTGGGATGCTTTATGCTTTTCGATCATATCAATCATTTTTTGCCATTAAAAGTGTGGCTAATACAGGCTGCAGAGCAGCAAACAGGAGGCATAATGACCTTCTCTGCAGATACTGATTACTGACCCATATGAAACAGATGAGACCCATACATTCTGAATGCTCATTACCTACAGTATCTGGAAGTGACACAGTATGCAGGGGCTTGTCTACGTGCACATTATAGTGAAGAGTATTACTGTGGGACTCAGGAGTCGCTGCCCTGCAGAAAACGCTTTCTGGAAGCTACAGGTGTCCTAGTCAATTGTGTTTTTGTTTTTTCTGTCCATAACTGCTCTGGAATTTCTAATTATGTCAAGCATTAAGTTTTATGTATATTTCCTGATACAAATACAACATTCCAGCCAAATGTTAAACTCCAAATGTTTTGTCAGTAATATTTTACATGTAACACTGTAAATGTAACAATGTAAAGCTCCTGAGCTGAGTGTCAAGAATGAGCCATAAAAAATCAAGCCCCCCAAAAACTCCACACCAGTGGGTGTGGTTTCGCTGCTCCTGCTACTTCATATTCCCCATGTTTCCCAGTGTTATTTCCTTGCTGTTTTGCCCTCAGCCGTGGAGATTGATAGCAACCCCATAAGCAAACCGTGCTGGTGAAAAGATGCAGGACTCCTCCACTCCGACAGCTCACTGAGGATGTGGCCACACACGGGTTCGAGCGCTCCGAGTGACACACCCCACTGCAGGGGCCATCTCGTACCTGCTCCTGTGAGGCCTTGTCCTCCGTTCTCAGAACTGCCTCTCTCTGTGTACCTGTTTACCTGCAGGACAGACTACCTAGCCATTCCGTCTGAAAATAAAGAAACCCTGGGCGCTCCAGTAACGGAATAAAAGTGATTATCTCACGCGACAACGGTATTTTAAAATTTACCTCTCAGTCAACAGCATCACCCCCCCTCCTGCCCATCGTGACTGTGCCTAACAGCCCTCATTCCCATGGCTTTATTTCTCCATAAACGTCCCTGACTCTAACACCTCCCGGTTTCCCCTCTCCTCCATCCACATCCCCCTGCTCCTGCTCTCCTCACTGCTCTTCCTTCCCTCTCTGATGTCCTTTAAGCCTGCCAGTAATGCTTTCAGACTCTAGGGGCCAGGATGACGGACCACACGCTGGCCGCACCGAAAGGGAGGCGGTGAGGAGTGTGTTTTGGTCAGAGTGGATGGAGACTTGCTGCTGTTGGGAGTGTTTCCCCTGAAGCTAAAAGTTGTGCAGTGAAAGTTGGGAACGTTATGGGCTGAGACCTGTCCTTGTTTTACTCTTCGGTCCCCGTTGACCAGTGTATCTGCAGCGTTCTGATTGGCCCGGCAGTGGAGAGCTCTGGTGCAGCCTTGTCTCTTTTTGAGGGGTGCTCAGGGCAGTGTATTTGGATTTGCAGGCAATTTATTTGTTTCACTTTGATTGCTCCACTTGTTCACCCTGGGAGCACTAAAACACTTTTTGGCAAGTTGCACTGGCAGAATGCGAAGTCATTTAAATCCCCCCAGAGCCCTGGACTTATTTATTGCTTTAAATATTAATAATTTATAACAGTTCAGGGAATCACTGGTCTAAATACACGAATACCATTACAGTGCAATAGTTCAATAGTCTAGCATACTGTGGGAATTCTTTATTATCAGCATTTAATTCTATGACATGATTCAGTCTCATGTTCAGATTAAGGCATAATAGTCTTTCAAGCATAGAGTTTTTTAGGGAAAAAAAAAACATAATTATTTCCAGATATATCCAGACACACACACACACACACACACACACACAATAATGATAATGGTCCAACACAACACCATTTCAGAGACTGACGGTTAAGGTGAAGGTAGGCTTATGACTCCCACACTGTTTGCTTGGGTAGAAGGCTTTACTTAGAGAGAGATCCCACACCATGCTCTTTATTTCCACAGAGATTCCACTTTGACTGACACCATGTCTCTAAAAAGTCCCTGCCGAACCTTAGCCTATCAGTTGCTTATCACCAAACTCACTCCCTAAAGACATTTTATTGACTATTTGGGCACCATCCATTCAGAAGGTATTATGAAAGAAAGAGCTTTTCACATTGTGTTCTTTACAACAGAATGGGGATCAGTAGTTTGACTCAGGGGGTTATTTAGCTATCCAGGCAGGGTTAATTTACATTAGTGTCAGCGGAAGCTCCAGTGTTCTGGGTACAACACATGCAGTGCAGGCTGCAACGTACATTTAAGTTGAAAATATCATTGCCATTCTCTTTTGATTGAACTGCAAGGATATTTGTTTTTACTAGGTACAGGCATCTACTTGGGTGTGACATTGTGTCTTGAGTTAGAGTTTTTGCTGAGTGATATATTCTTGCTCCTTTAAGCCTCCCCTCCTTACTTTCAGGCAGCTGTGCCACTGAGCACAGAGAAAACACAAACTTTCTACTGAAACATCACACCTAAAATCTTCCAATCTTTCTGGTTGTGCAGATAAGGACATTTTCTAATTTTGATTAGTACAATATAGTACTACAGTAACACCATATTGTCAGCAATAGCTGTTGTCTTCAAAACAAAATTGTGGACATGATTATATAAACCCAGGCCTTGTGTTTACGTTTATCATCAAGTGCTTCTGTTTGCTGTGGTGTCTTTGACTGGTAACAACAGGCAGTATTAATGAAGGTGTATTCTCTATGAAAGTAATAATACAGCTTGAAACTGAGGTTTTTATAGGAGAGTTTGGGGAATGTGTTTGGTTTCTGATCCTTTGTGAATCTGACGGCCCTGTTGGAGGCCATCTGTTTACTGTAAAAATAGCAACAACGTGTTAAATGAGATCTATAATATGTAAGCAAAACATTCTTCATGGGTAACTCAGCTGTCATGTGATCAGTGGAGCGGGTTATAGACTGGAGAGCTGAAAGAAGACATCAGGACATCCATTAGAGAAGAGTGGCTGTGAGATTGGCTGAAGGTCCTGTAAGGAAAACGGAGTGAAGAATGTCTCTTTCCCCTCTCTGTTTCAGGTACTGATCCATACCTAAGCCGTGCTTCATTGGCGAAAGGCAGAAACAAGCTGAAGTCTTCGAAAGAACAAGCAGCAAAAGTGTCAAATTCTGCTCTCGGCAACTGAATCCCCGCTGTCCGTGTGGCGTGTCTGTGCAGAGAACATTGTCAGTGATCAGTCCCAAGTCTCCCCTTTTCTGTCACGTCTTTGTGAAGTGCTTTCGTGACCTGAATATGGCTGCCATGTGCCTGTGCCGCCGCCAGCCACAGCACTCTAAAAACGTGGCGGCATGTTCTGTCGATATAGAGCAATTAAATAAACTTTGGAAACCTTAGAGTTGAATCAGAACCTTAACCCTACCACAAGTCACTGAGGCACAGCTGTGTTAGTGTTGGAAGTGGAGTTGATTCTTCCTGAAGCTGTCAACAGCATTTAGTTGGTAAATTGTGATAAGCCATTGGGTCAAAGTTCTGATTTAATCTGATCTTTGCCTTCTCCTTCTTGCTTTTACATAAAGGTTTATTGCATACCGTAGCTGTTTTTAATTGGCTGGTAATTTTTCTATTAACTGACACTGCAATAATTATTATAGCTGAACCTGAAAGAATGATAACATTTTGTTTCAGCACTAACTGTCTGCTCCTGAGACTATATGTCTGAATTGACTGTTGGAAACTGAGGCTTATCTACTGTTTTTTAGCTTTGGCCTGTTTGTTCAAGCCTTTCAGCAGTATAGCTCATTTTTCCACTCATTTGGTGCTACAGAGTACCTACTGAATAATCTATACATGTCCCGTCTCTGTACCCTTCATCCATGAAGCTCCAGTTTGCAGTGCACTATAAAAGACTGGTTTGAGGAGCAGCTGTGCCAATCACACCCAGAGAGAGTAAAGCAGAATACTGGCATGTGAGACAGTTTCCTTCACCTGTTCCTTTGCCTCTGTTCCTATCACTACGGAATGAGGCTCCCTGCTGCAAGAATGCATTTGTGTTTTACACCACAAAAGTTGAATGGGACAGTTTCAAATTCTGCAGGGAGGGAGGGGGTGGCAAGGATCTCGATATTTCTGCTGTTCTGCAAGTATCATGGGACACCCCAGTACTGCCATCAATGACAACCACTTGATAACTGCATTTCTTCTGCATCCATTTTTAGCAGGGTGTCTTTGTGCTTACTTCAGTTTATACATTAAGAAGTGTTATGCAAAGTGTTTTTTTTTTGTTTTCTAATTTTATATCAAATATCACGTCTGCTGTCTGGATCAAATAAAATTCAATACATTTCAGATGTCAAATGTCAAAACTGTTTATAGCCTCTCTTCATCTCTCTTTCTTTATGAGTGCCTGTTATTATTATATCCCTGCTAGAATCACAAAAAATATATTTATATATTTGAAGTTTCAAACAAAGATTCAGGAGGACAATTTTCAGACAATCCCTATGCAATTAACCAAACCTCGATACACCAGTCCCGTCTACAACTATAAAACTCCCACTCACCACTTCCTCTCTGCATCAGCTGTTCCCAGCCTTCCTCCTCCACCCAATCTCCCCCTTTCTTTTCCCTGTTTATGATGTCCACACGGGGGTCAATAACCTTGGCTCACAGCCAAGTGCAATCCCTCTGTCGGACTCCAAATAAAAGTGCTGCTACAATCACATCACTCCTAACCTTCACACTTCTATTGCATGGAAATTCATATCTACTGTAAATATATATATATATACATATATATATATATACACACATATATATATATGTAGAGAGAGAGAGAGAGATTGTGCAGGTTGCTATGGGTGACTAATAATTCCCCTGTGCTATGGTACGTGCACCGCTGCACTCACCCCTGTTATGTTCCACCTGACTGAACCCTCAATCGGTCACCATTGATTTTTCCATGCAGGAGACACATTGTCTATAAAACCTTCCCAGGAATTATTTTTATTGTGCTCAGATGTCAATAATCTGCTGTAATATGTTTATGGTAATACCTTCTCATGCTGCTTAATGGTGGATTTGTTACGAAGGATACAACTAAAGACAAAAATGCTTAAGTGCTAGTAGACATTATTGGCAGTGGTACATTAAATACATAGATTACGATGCTGACCGACTTAAGGGTAACAGTAGTGATTAAAATTGATTATGTTATGTCAGTCATATTGACTGTCTACCCTTCACCCATTTCATAGAGTCTGGTGAGTTTAGCCACAAGGGAGAGAGGCATATCTTCCAGCAAAGCACCACAGTAGCATATTTCAGAATAAAGTGTTCACTTGCTTGCTTTTGAACCTCAAATAATTCCCACCCTTGTGCAGTATCTGTCCCTATTCTGTGTGAGGCACCACAAAATCTATAGTATTTGTGCACAATTTGGATGATAAAAGAATAAAATAAGCTGTTGGAGGATATATTAGCAGGCTGGGAGCGATGGCAGGAGGCGTAAATGTTTTACACGGTTTAGATTATAAATGATTGTATTATCAGGCAGGGTTTCCCCTCGCTGTGCAGTGACATCTCATTTTAAACCTGCAGAGGGCGCTGCTTTGGTGTACAGTGTTAGTGTTGAACATTCCCATGTGAATCAATGCTTGTCAGAATGCTTTTCAAGTCACATTGTAAATCATGTTGAATTGCATTCTGTAAACCTTGATATTTACAGCAGTTTAATATGTGTCTGTAAAGACGCAGGCATAGGTATTGGCCAAATAATTCAACATATGTGACCACAGAAGCTTTTAAAATGTTTACAGTATCAAATGCAATTTATTGAATAAGTAGTTGATCAAAATTATGGTTATTGATGTTTACTGAAAATGAAAAAAAGTTATTTTGTGAAAAAGCAGATGTTTTCACAATCTGGTCATGAAATCAGCTTACCTGTATTTAATGAAACAGTAAAGAAATCCCAATAATTTGCAGATTTTTGATTGATAAAGGTTTTGGAAGCTCCACTGGTGTGAATGATCCTCCTGTGTTGATTTCTCTATCTTCTGTTCTATTTTAAGGAGTAGTTATGTGCCGTGGATGAAGAGGCTGTCACAGCAAAGCCTGACAGCTTCCCAGAAGAATTTTCTTAATTAAGTCCACGCTTGTCACTCTATGCTGTTGAAGTCAGGGAATTTGTCTCTGTGGAGCAGGGTATTTCAGAGGCATGGAGGTTTCAGCCGGGGAACAGGAGCGGAGACTGGCTCTGTACTCTGTGACGTGTCCTTATCCCACTGGACTCTGCACGACTGATAGTGTCTGCTTTCGATCTGTCTCGTTTACAGAGGTGACCTGTGTGTGCCACTGTTGAATCATTCTCAAAAGCGGAGCATTAAAAAAAGATAAAACATATATTTCCAATCAAGGAGACTCACCTTTTGGACATAGACCACACTAAGCTTAAATGAAATTTAGTTGGGCAGATCTACTTCTCATTCAACTCTCAGAGCAGAGGAACTTCTGGTCTCATTCATAAGCATGTCCCTTTCATTGTTACTAAACAGATGTGTGATTCAGAGGGTTGGGTTGCTCTGATCCGTTGCTCTATACTGCCTATCTGCTACTATACTTAATGTATATGCTCTCAATGTAGATTCCCCCAAACCTATCTGACATCACTTTATTATTTAATGATAACTGTCAGAACTTTCAAGGCCTTGCAGGTACTGAAACTGTGCCTTGCAGCCTGTTAATAGATCCTCCAAAACTTAAATATTTGCATCTGCTGGGGCATTGCACAATCTAGGGACAGAGAGTGGCTTCACTGATGTTTGGCAGCAACACAATCCCTTTACTAAAGACTTTACCTTTTATTGGAACCTTAATAAAACATTCTCAATACGCTTTCTGCATATGGTGACATATTGCTGAATAGGTTCCAATCTACTGTCAAAACCCACAATTTTGAAATTCCATACCTCACGTCTTATTAATGGTTGTCATTCCCATTTCTTCCAATGGATGGCCGAATATACACAAGACAGCAAAGATTCACCTGTAAACCCAGGTACCATTTGGGTGCAGCTAAAGCTGCAAATTTTGTGCAAAATAGCACCCAGCAGCAATTTATGTAAGCAAATTTCAGTAGCTAAAGCCAAACTAAATTTATTCCATATGCAAGACTATTTATGCCCAAAGCAAAACAAGCCAAGTAAACTCCCTGCTCACCAGCTGAAAAAGAACAAGCAGAAGGCACTATCAAGCTGATTCTCTGTTCTGACAGTTCTGTAACATACAACCAGCTGAAATCAATAAGACATTCTATGACAATTTACATTTTTCAGACAGCAACTGTTCTATGAATGAATTGACTTGCTTCCATAAAAACATCAATCTCCCTAAATTACCAGACGTGGATCATCTTACCCATAACTCATCTTTCACACCCGAGAGAGTACTGGAGGCAATGAAATCTACGTCTGCTAATAAATCTCCTGGTCCAGATGGCCTCCCAGCAGAGACACACGAGGATTTCAGGCCACAACTTTCTCATTTATTTATGCCTGCGATGGATGACTTCTGTATAAGGAAACCTCCCTAGTTCTATGAAGACAACTTGTATTAACCTCTTTACTAAAAGCAACAAAATCCACTGGATTGTGCTTTACTTAATCCAATAAGCCCATTAAATTTAGATTTTTATTTTGAAGGTCTTGCCAAACTATTCACTAGAAGATTAGAGAACTTTTTTGCACAATTAGTTAATCCTGACCAAAGTGGTTTCATAAAACAAAGATGCTCAGTTGATAACATTAGGTAACTTATTGGAATATTGAATATTTCAATATTGAAAACAAAAATTACTATATCTTTTCCTTCTCAGCTCTTTACCAGATACAAAACTTGAGCCAGACACCCTAAGATTATGAATTACTATCACCTATGAAATATATCTTTATACTTTGGGGTTTTGACCCCCTCCAGCTTGAATATGTGGATCAACCAAATATCTGATTTTCTCTCACTCAAAAAGCTCAGACATGACTTTTACAATAGCAATGTTAATTTTGATTCTTTTTATTAATCCAGATAATTTCGTTCACTTCAGTACAAAGATTTGTCTCACTGAGTCACTCATTTGTTCAGTGGGACAAAGTGCTGAAATCAGAAAACATAATGAATGGTAGATTTGGAATTTTGACATTTCCTTGATGTTAAATATCTTTGAAAACTTTTTTTTTCTTAATGTGTTAAAATCTCATTCAGAATGTAAATATGTGTATGCTATAGATTGCACACCACAACTCAAATGCACTTACTAGTCCACTTCTATCAGAAAGTAACTATGAAGATCTCTGATTCGTTCATTTCCTCCAGTTCTTTCAGTACATGACTATGTTGACTTCATTCAGTTCATCGTGTTCCTTCTCTAGCCATAGGGTGGCGACTTGACAATGCTCTGTCATTTGATCTAACATAAATGAATCTGGATGACAAATAGTCTCAATAATCCGCTGGGCAGATGGCATGTCATTTATATTCAGCTGATCACACAAGCATTAAAATAAAAAATGCAACCATTAAAAACAATAAAATTTCCTAATTTTCCCTTCCTTACCTCCTCCAAATATTTACAACAGTAAAGACCCTGAATGATGGTAGTTATTAGTGAAAAATGGATAAATAGATATATGTATAAAACACAGGCCATACAATAAACTATTTTATTTTTATAAAAATATTGCAACATTAAAATAGAACACAGTATTATCTCAGACAGAGTCATCCTCTGGTGACCATGTATTCAACCCCAAGTACTGTACTTCTCTGTGTCCACTATATTTTTAATGAATGAATTAATGAATGAATTAATTTGACTGCACTACATTATGAAAATTTTATAAAATTATAAATTGGAGAAAAATGAACTGTATCATGAGGCATGGAGTTATGCAACTAGATAAGTAAAGAGGCTCAGCTCTCCACCCTTCTCAGTGACCTGTAAATTAGATAAGTGCTGGGTCCATTACTGATGGCACCCACCCACCTGCAAGTCAATTAGAGGACCAATGAAAATACATCATTTTGGTGGTTCTTGCACCTCAGCTACCCAGAGACTGTATCAGCTTTGTGTGATGAAGGTTTCAGAGTAATATTCTGGGTGTGTAGATACCTCCTCTGTAAGACTACATTCTCTAATACACTGCAGCTTCACAGCTCAGGGACCTGGACCTCCGGCACTACATCCCCAGAGATACAGCCCACTAACACGACCCACATTAGCCAGATAATTCTCAATTACACCCATATCCTATTACAGCCACGGACAGTTTCAATCATTACATTACATTATTCACTCAGATGATGCTCTTATCCAGAACGACTTCCATTTACCGGGCTGGATATTTACTGAAACAATTTAGTGTAATCACTTTACTTTGCCCAAGCTCACAGACAAACATGAAGTAAATTGTAAAACATTATTATGGAAGTACAGTAATCCAAAAACCAAGTTCAGGTGAGATTACTTGACATTCACATTATTGGGTCTCATATATCAATCATTTCTATTTGTTCAATAATAGATGGGATCCAGGAACGTAACAATCCCAGAACTCCCTTTAAATGGATCGATCACTTGACAAAACGACTTTGGGGACAGAATGTGTATTCCAGCTCCAATGTACTGTAAAAAAACACTGCATTTTGAGCAGTCAGTAAGACAGCAGTACAAAACCAAACCAAAGACACAATGACAGAGCTCAGGATGGTTAATTGTTAAGCAGATGGGAATCCAGCAAAATCTCCATTTTATTTCTGCTCTGAGGGCGTGATCGCACAAGAATGTTCAGTCCCTTATAGCTGTGAGGTCACACTGTATATCGGGCCCTTATAGCTGTGAGGTGACACTGTATTTCACTAGCTCCTCCCCTAACCATCACAGGGTGTATTTAAACAGCAGTTAATCTGCAGGTACACACTGACACGTACGCAGGGGCAGTGCAAACACACAGGTGGCCCCCTCCAGGTGAAGAGGGGCTGAGAGGTCCAGCCCTTCAGGGCACGGTTTTTCATGTCTATGGGCTTGAAACGGGGGGCTCAGGCAGAGGAGCAGGACTCAGGTTTTGGGGTCACTCTTACTGTTATTTCAGTGCTGATTGGTTTGGAGGTGCAGAGAGGGAAGCTCAGGACCTGTGCTTCAGTCAGGAAGCACAGGAAGTTCATTTTCTCACAGCTGTGCTGCCAAACGTCTGCCAGCAGGTTGAGGCGTGATAATCTGCGCATCGGGGAGCTGCTGGCGTCGTATTTTACTTTCTCAGAATGAGGTGTAGTGTGAAGATCTCAGCCACACTGAGAATAGCCAATATGACTAATTCTAAATATAGATGAACAATATCTCACTTGGTTTGACTTCACTGCCTTCAGTGCATACTGGGATATGCTGTGGTCTCTGTCTCCCTCTGCTTGTGAGTTACATGCATCATTCTCAACATTCGTGGGAAATATATTTTATTACTGGTTTTATTATGGTTTTGTCATTTACACACAGCAGGAAATAAGATGTTCACAAATTATCATATAAAATAAAACTCAATTTGATTGAGAGTGGATGTTGTATTATTATTATACTAATTGATTGATAAATATTTTGCATTACACACACACACACACACACACACACACACACACACACACACACACACACACACACACCTGAAAGAGGCACCTGTCCCACAAAACTGTTGATGGTTTGGTTTAATTGTTTAATTAAATGTGTGTCAGAGAGTCTTTGCAGTTGACACTTTTTCAATTATTGAATATTCAAATCAAATGCATCCAACCTGCATAAACAGGTAAATTGTTTAATTGTCCAGTTGTTCTTGTCATTGTCTTGTGTGTGAACCAGCAGATGGTTAATGAACCCTGTGAGCCTCACCTGCCTGATCACAGCCCGGCAGGAGGCTAATGTTCTCAGCAGTTTGGCTCTGTGGTCTGGCTGCTTTCTTCCTCTGTTGCTCTTAAAATCATTGATTTGTTTTGCAAGTTGCTCCTTCTGTTCATTTTTTGTGAGGAGTGTTTGGCCAGCTTTTCTGTGCAAACAATAACTAGAATTCAGTTCAGCTGTATTTGTGCAGGGTTTTTTACAGAGGAAATTTGTCACAAAGCAACTTCAGAGAGATCTGGGGCCTGAACCCCCCAGGAGCAAGCCTATGGCAACAGAGGCAGGGAAAATCTCCCTGACTAAAAGGAAGTAACCTTGAGCAGAACCCGACTCAATGGGGGAGCCCCATCTGCCTCTGGCTGGCACCAGACAGTCCATTTAGGCTTTGGCGACGGGGAATGTATGAGATCAATCGACTGGCTGGGGAGGGACAGATCTGAGGGTGAGGGGGAGGGCAGGCCGGTGGGGCTAGCTGAGTCAGGTAGCTGAGCGCGGTCAGGCAGGAGAACGGTTCAGCTACTCGATCAATTCCTGTGGCCGAAGTTGCAGCCGGCGCACTGAAGCGGGGAGGGCAAGGAGAGAGCCATTATTAGTGGGAGGTACAGAGGGCATTAGAGGGAGTGATGAGAGGAGGAGGGAGAGATTAAGGGTCAGCAGTTGCACAGAAAGCTGTGGAGGAGAGGAGAGAAAGAGAGTGGAGTAGTCTGTGTGCAAACTACTAGACAGTAATAACAATCCCCTGACTTCCATACATGAGGCTTGTGTAAAATATGCAGTATAATCTATAATCTGGGTAGGGTGTTTGTTTTTTGGCCTGGACAAAATAGATTTTTGCTGCTCCTTGCTTCCTCTGTTTGTTTTCTCCAGTCTGATGGAGTTCAGCCTCTTCCACCTGTTTCACTGGTTCTGCAAACGAGACTCCTTCTTCTACAGCGACCTGGTCTGTTCCCCTGACAGTCTTCAGCTGTTCACAGATGCCTCCCCATCTGTCGGCCTCAGTGGCGCTTTGCAGGTTTCTTGCCTTCCTCTTGCCAGCCTATTATTCTCCCTCCCCCAGTGACACGCTGTCATCTGCCAGGTATGAAATACATCCCGCCACGGGTCACTGCCTCATACTCACAGCCCTCAGCTCCTCTGTTGCCGTAGTCACAGCCTCCCGGGAGTGTCTCTGCCCCGAACGCCGCTGCCGCGCCGCTTGGAGCAGCAACCCCTTTCCCTCCTTAATTTGACTAACTGTCACGTTTGTTTTTCTCACCTTAGCTGACACATCTGAGCTTCCATTATGAAGGTTTATCTCTGTGGCAAATGTTATTTTTTCAGAATAGTCCTCCATGACTCGGCCTCAAACAACCCGGCCGGCGTCTGGCTGCCAGCGCACAGACACGGCCTGCTCCTGTCAGCAGTCCTCTGGCAGCTACGGAGACCCGCACCTCAAACGTCTCCTATCTCTCCTCTCTCCTCTCTCTTTCTCTGTCTCTGTCTTTCTCTCCTCTCTACAGGCTTTAGTCATAATCAGGTCCCTGGCAGACTCATCACTGTCCATGTTTTTTGGTGTCTTCATATTTTTTTTAAATTTCACCACCAAATCCCTGCATTTCAGTCCCTGTACTGTGCACCATACACATGTGACATCACTGGATGACAATGAATGGTATTCCACAGCAAGATAAACACCACCCAGCTGGGAGGGATGACCTTTTACCTTCAGTGTAAAGTCATTCCTTAGGAAAACCTAGGAATGGAAAGGGAAAGGAAAACCGTCTCACCTGATGCACTCTTTAAATTCAGCAGGCAAACCACCTGCTGACCTTTCTCCTCCCACAATGCACCGGCAGACGTGCCACCCTCTTGCTGCTCGGTTGTAGCTGTTTCCCACGGTGTCCTTGCCAGACGGGCCCGGGGACCGGTGCCGGGTCCAAATGGCTGAGCCTCAGCTCACTTTCCTCCAGAAGGTCCACAGATGGGCACAAAGCTGTGCGTGCTTACAGCAGTCTGTCCAACCCTCAGCCTGGACCCAAAACCTTCTCTAAGCCTCACTCAGATCCATTCAGCGAGTCAAAGGCATATCACATACAGGTGATATGATGAAATATTTGTGTCTTTTTGGTATCATTTATACATCAGTAATGATTTTACAGATGATGAGAAAAGTAATCAAATGCACATAATTCAATTCAGAGAAAAAATTCAACAAAATTATCAGCCGTGCACTGTATTTGGTGGTGAGTTTTTATTGCCATCTTTTCCTGTTATTAACTGTATTGTATGGATATGAACAGCAATACTGTCGCAATCAGCAGTTGTAAAGGACTGTGCTGCTTCCTTCAGGTTAAATATGCATAGTAAAGATGTTTCAAAGCATATCTTATTCTTCATGTGCTCAAAGCAGATAACTCTCAGGGAGTGTTTAATAGGGACCAAAAGGAAATTAGCAGCTAAACCTAATGACAACAGTAAGGAGCTCAGCACTTGATACAGAGTATTGTTCAGCACCATCACCACCAGAGGGCAGTCTTCACTTGCAAATCTAAGTGACGTTGACGCAGGAATCCTAGGTCACAGTACTGGAGAATTGTTTGCCACTACCTTATAAATTATAAATGTAGAAGTACATGCACGGACTCACCTCTGAAAGTCAATCATCACACTATTATACAATGTTATAAGGTCCTGACTTTTGCAAGTTTTCATTTCACTTGAAATTTTATACAGAAAACTGCACAACAACAACAACAAACCTGTCCCATGTGACGTGGTGCTGCTCTCCTGTATGAGCATAAGGAAGTGATTAACATTGCAGTTTAGCAGGTGCTGTTATCCAGGGCAATTTATGCAGCTCATCCGGGTAAGAGCCTCTGTTTGGCTTTTATGTTTCCTCACCACCAGCAGGGCTATCTTCAGGGCTTAGCACAACATCTCCTCAGATCCCATACAGCATTCTCAAGTGTGCAGTTATTATTGAAGTTGATTAGACCTTGTGCATTTGACCTGAAATTAATTATGATAATGCGCTGCGTGAAAGCGCTCATGAGAGCGGTTCTGTTGAATATCGAATGTGCTGAGGCAGTGGTGCTCTATGGGGTGAAGGAGAGCACTGGCCACTGTGACTGCAGTGCACCTGTAATTATCGGGCCCCTCAGCATCAATCTCCATCACCCCAGCAGTCCTGCGGCTCCGCACAGGTTCATCAGTGCGGAGGGAACCTCATTAAGGCTCATTTGTTTCCCTCAGGGCGCAGGGGGGTGCAGCGCGAGGCAGGCCTGAGGCTCGGGCCTGGTGCTGCTGAATCAGACGCAGAGAAAATGATGCAGCAGCACCGCCGCTCCCAGGTAACTGCACATGCAACGCAGACAGCTGTCCAAGCCTGCAAACATGGTGGAGACTCAGGGCTATGCGCAGGTACAGTACTCATGAGGAAACAGCAGAGAGCGCCTAAAGTGACTCTGTGCAAATGAGTTCTCCTCTGAAATAGTTTTTTTTTTTTTTTTGTGGAGGTGACCAACTTTCAAATGAATATTTTCACTTCATTACATATGTAACACCATACCTCGGGGTACGCTTGGTCGAAATACGTTCCAAGCTTTAGCGGTACAATGGAGAATCCTCGACAGTCTCCCGTTGGCTGTGCTGCAGCGGAGGCGTGTTTCCTTTGTTAAACTTCACTCTGAGTCCTCTCTGCAGGAAGCCCTGAGGAGGGCGAGAGGTGGGACTGTGGCTCTCCTTGGTGCCGCGAAACAGTGTAAGTCAGCATGTCCTTTGTAGAATGTGACATCACCCCGCGCAGCCAGAACAATAGTGTAATTAGATGGAGCCTCTGTTCTTTGCTTGGCAGGCTTGGTGTCCCCTCAGCAGGTCTGCCCCAGTGTGCAGTGTGTCTGCTTGCTTTACCAGCCAGCCTCACTCTCTCAGGGCTGATTGAGCTGGTACTCGAATGCTGATTTGACACCTCTGAGACTTTTATCTACAAAAAGTAACTTGTGGTGGGATTGTGTTTTGTGCCTGTGAGTTCTGCAGCTGTAAAGATAAAAGTAAATTATTGGTATTGCTCTGCTTAGTTTTGTTCCTCTGGGGGGGTGTGGAGGAGAGACATGAGTTCCTCCTGTGTGTTGCCACTCTAACTGAAGTCTGGGAAAGTGCAGATTGATAGAGCCATTGCACAAATTCAGTCAGGACATCTGAGAATCCTCTACCCTCTGACATTACCCAGATCTTTAATGCACACATTCTGTCAGAGCTGTGGTTTAACATCACGCCTGCATCTGCTATAGCAGTGTCCCCATCCCTGCATTCTGGCACTGACACACAAATGCCACCCCCAGCAACAAACCTGATTTCATAACCTTGCAGTTATGAGCCCTGCTCCTTACCACTGTACGTACTGCTACCCATTTTCACACAAATTCTCCCATCGAAGCAGTAACCAAGCCCAGCCCTGCCTCCCTTCAGCTGCATGGCAAGAGAATTCACAGTGGTTCACCTGTAGGTGTCCTGAATCAGGCAGTCCACAAAGCATATAAAACCTGATCGCTAAAGCCAATATGTGTGACTTAAGATACTCAGCTAATGAGCAGATCTACTTATCTGCAGGACATCGATATGTAAAAAGGCCCAAATGTCTAAATAAGAAGAGTCTGCACACGTAGAGCTGTCAGACACGAGACCGCAAGCCATGTCCGTTCACTCACAGCATGAAGTTCATTCTAACTAAAAATGAAAGAGACAGGCCCAATAATAATCAAGCTTCAATAATACTGAGTGTATATAATTCATGAGATATCCAAGCATCTGGGATTTACAGTACATCCCTCTACAAAACATGTTGCAAAAGTAAAGATATTTTTAAATGTTTCTGTAGATGGAAAGATCAATTCAATTACAATATTAATTTTAATGAGATTCTGCAGGACATTTCCATATAAGGGGTAGATGAGGTGAATGAGGGGGGCTTTGAACAGGATGTACTCAGTGCTCCCGTTTCCCAGAAGCAACATTTACCCAGCAGTGAGGTTGCTCCTCCACAGGTCATCCTGACATCTTTCAAAGCCCTTAAACATCCCCCATCCTCCGTGAAGGCCTACACGCTGGCCGGAGTTTCAGTGTTTTAACCCTGTAGTGAGAGAGGGGAGAAGCCGCGTCAGACATAAGAAAGGAGATTAGTTTTCATTTGGTGAGAGGCTTGAGGTAAATGCACTTTGAAGTATGTGCAGGAGGGATGCAGGCCTGGCCAGATTTCACACCAACACACGTACATACACACACACACACACGTACACACACACTAACACACACACACCTACACACACACTAACACGCACGGACATGCACGCATGCACACACACACACTAACATACACACTACCACACACACAATACACACACATTAACGGACATACAATACACACACACCTACACACACACTAACACGCACGCACGCACACACACACACACACACACACACACACACGTAAATACACACACACACACACACATACACACACACACACGGACACACACAATCAGCTAGCTAGCTATCCCACGGTTTTATGAACTGGGAGAAATCAAATACTGGATGTAAACATAATGCAGTTGAGCTGACCTAGCATGCTAGCCCGCTAATGCTATTATAAATTGGCTTCTGGAGCTTGTAACGTCTGTGTTTAGAATGGGCGATGAGTCTCTCTTCATAGCTAACTGCTTGTGATTCCTCACATGCTGCATTCATTGTGCAGCGCGTTATGAGGACATGACACAGAGCGCACTGCACTCCCTCTCTAGGAAACAGGACATGCTGCACAATAACCAGCTTTCAAAGGACAGCACACGGCCCCGGCTCTCCCTGTATGCAGGAGGGAGGTACACCGATAAAACACAGCAAGCAAGCAACAACACCTGCATGAAACATGATATGGAACCTGCATTTTCTTTATTGGGGTAGCTTAGTTAGACCAGCTATGAAGAAAGGAACTAGCACGCCCCGCTTAACAATACAACAATGCCTCTGTGCCTAGAAGACACAATGTGTATCCATTTATACTGCATGCAGGTTCACAAAAAACAAACCATGACTAACAGTGAAATGTACCCTCAGATCTCTGGAACAGAGTGGCACTGAAAAATGGAAAAACTGATCATGGAACACTCCGTTTTGCAATTCACCAAATTGGGAGATCTTATGTCTAAAGACCCCTATTCTGACATTCACCATTTATTTATTTTTCACTTAGATTCTGTTTTTGAGGCCAAGTCACACACGGCCACACATGGCCAAATTTGCATTTGGCAGTTGCATTCCTGTCTTAAAACTGCAAACATGGAGCTCAGCCAGGTATGGCCTCCAGCCTGGCTTGAGTTTCACTGGTCAAGCGAATGGAAATTTGTTCATATCCTTACAGTAACTGCTTCCCAATCCTGCTGATGCTGGCACTGTGGGTTACCTGGGCACAGAAATAAACCCCACCTGGATTCACTAACAGCTTTAAACTGCTCAAATATGGATGGGCTGTTTCAAGGCTTTTCAGCTCAGAATTTTAAATCTGAATTATCTGCACGAGTGCTTTAAAAGTATGGAGCTATGCTGTATCTATTGCTAAATATATACGAAGGCCACTGTTTACGGCTAGCAATCAGTTACAGGCATCTCTCATTTCTGCCAAAGATGCATTACTACAAGATCTGTGCTTGTGTTGCTGCTAGGGAGTAGGAAGCATATATCTCTGGTTGTATGTGTCTACTGGACCCCTGAACTTCAGCACATACACAACTGTAGAAATGTATGCAAAATAGAAGCTATGAACACAATTGCATGGATTGGGGAGTCAATAATAATAATAATGAAATGCACAGAATTTAAGCACAGCCTCTGTTCCTCTGACCTTAGTAACCTGAGTTATGTCCAACCCACTGCTACATTAGCAATGAAACTGTTCTGCAGGCTTCAGCATTCCTTACAGTGGAGGACAGATCTTCAGTGGTGCATTCCAATGACCACATTACGTCTGAGAGAAACTCAGATTACATTAATTCATCTCCTGCATAATTAGACTGACTTCTCTTCAAAAAGATCAAGTCACTGTATTACACATGCAGATCAGATACCACTGTAATGTGTTTGCAGATAATATTGTGAATCTGCTGGTCTGGACTGAGCTCTGGGAATAGATGAGAGGGGCTGGGACATGACTAAACGGCACCATTCACGCAGACAAGGAGGAAATTAGCAAACCAAAAAGGTCACAATTAAAGCTGTTATGCATGTCAAACGCACATCCAGCTGTACTCAGGGAAATTCAGTGATAAAGCCTGAATCATCAGAGGGAAAAAATCCAAAAAATCCAACAAACCGACATACTGGCATAAGGCAGCTTGGATTCATACTGACTTAATTCCACACTGATCCAACCCTAGAGTCCGCCAACAGCTGACCAACCAAGGTCACTCGTTCCAGGCTTTTAAAGGCAGGGGTAAACAGCTGGGGTGAGCTGATTATATTTCGATTACTTGTTTTCCACTCATACTTACATATGCATACTTGGCACTCACACAGTACCGAGCCGTACAGTGAAACTCTAACTGTGGTCTATGGCCTCCTCTCACCTCCCTGCTCTCCTTCCCTTAATTGGTCCAGCATCTTTCCCCAGGCCAGTTCTGATCACAGGGTCCAGCTTTCTCTCTGCTGTCAGTCACCTCTCTCAGTTCATGCTAACACTTTTATTCCAGCTTTCTCCTTCTACTCCTACGAACAGCAGCGGCTGTCCTGAAGTGCTTTTTCGTTCCGCCTGTTACGCACGACACACGCCGTCACAGTGGAAGCTCTTCTCTAATTACGCGACTGCGAGCTCGTCAGGTTGTTTGAACCGCCGCTTTCAAACGTTTGCGCACAGCGGGGAGCCACCTCCAAACAGCCTCATCTCTGCGAGACGAGATGAGGAGAGAGCATCCTTCTTCTGCCATGTCCCTCCTGAGCTCTTACAGCGAGTGCTCCTGGACCATCTGAACCTCTCCACCGTGCTTCGATTCTGGCAAACCCTTGGGCAAAGTTTCCTCTCGGCTCCTATGAGGATCAGTCCATTAATTCTTTTGTCTTGATATAACGCCTTAAATTACAGGTGCTGAACTGTAGACAAAGAAAATGTATGCATATATTGGCCGTTTAATTCTGAGCTTCAAAGGAGTCAGTCATTGTAAAACCCAGACCTTAGTGTGCTGGGTACTGCTTAGTTTTATGAAGCTAATACCTGATGAAAAGTGCATTTCAGTATTTTGTCCAGCCAGAATTGAATAAACTTGAATAAAATATAATTTGCAGACTTTGTTCATAGAATGTGTATTGCATTGAAAGCGTTGCTCAGAGCGCCTGAGAAGCGGAGACACAGTGAGTGGAACATCCTGTACCGCACCGTGTGAGTGATGTCAGCACTGAGATCTCTTCTGTCGATTTTAATGTGGCAGACATGGAACCGCTGGCAGGGACCGACATGTGAAGGAACTGGGCTTCTTTCACTATCTGAAGTAAAAACACGAACTCCTACACTTCTTTCTGTGATGTCATACTTACGTAATTATATTTTTAATGCATTATCTTTTTCCTCTTGATGCAACCCCTTCTTGAAATTGCCAATTGTACAAGCTGGTCTCACTGTGGCAGAGTGTGGAAGCAAGACGGATGCAATCTTCTGACACACTCGCATGCAGCCGACAGCTATTTTTCACACCGACTCGCACAGAGCAGCACGGAGATGCAGACACTCATTGGAGGATACGCTCTGCTCCATTGACGCCATCTGAGCGACTCGCAGGTACCTGACGAATCTCAGTGTGCCTGACAGCAAAGAGGAAACCCTGGCTGACCTACCCAGTCTCATCCCCAGAACAAACTCAATTCGCTCCACCGCTCTGGGATCCCTGTATTTCTGCCAAAGCAGCCAGGCTGTAGGGCTCAGCCTGCGCTCAAAGCAACCTCCTTGCCAACTGAACCACTCAGAACCTGCAGTTATGTAATTACCTTGTCATTAATACTACCCATACGACTGCCATACAGAAAGCACTAACTTTTATCCACTGTGCACAGAATGCATAAACCTCTGTGTTGATTACATCCATCACATCATCTGAAGGATTTACCCCTGGGGTAATCATCTGTTTAATCACATTACTGCAGCAATCAGAAAACAACATTTCATATTTAAAATGAACTCCCCGGTAACCATGAAGAAGCTGTTTGACTGGGTTAGTTTCTAAATGAATGAATTTAATGGAATTCCCAAGCTGTGCCAAATGTTTCATATTGAAGCAGTGAATACCTCAGAAGTGGTAACTGCCTGAAGAATTTGATTGTGTGTTTATCTCTCAAACTTCCTTTTACCATTGCTTACCATTGCTGCAACAGTGACATCTCTGCCCGTCCCATCACTACACACCTGCACTCTACACACCCATCACTACACACCTGCACTTGTCTTATTTAGTCAGGAATAGTTCTGATTCTTACCCTGCCTCCTCTGAATTTTCCTCACTACCAGTGGATTCAATAAATTTTCCCCCCTAATTGGACTGCCAGCTTCTGGCCAGAGGCGGATCAGTCCCCACTTGGAGACAGGTTCTGCATAGTTTTTCCATAGCACTGTTGTCGTAGGCTTGCTCTTGGGGGCTCAGGCCCAGGATCTCTGTAAAGCTTCTTGGTGACAATGTTAAAAATGCTATGTAAATAAAGTGGAGATTAATGCAACTAAATAATCAATTTACTTGCTAGATATTCAGCCTCTGTGTTCCCTCCAGGTTACCCTGTGTAGGACCTTCCTGTTTGTAACAGCAGTTACTACTCCTGTCTGTTTCTGTACCAGCTATGGATGCTCTGTCTTCATGCAATGCCATGTCATGAATATTCATGGTGAGCCAACAAATCAAATAGAATTTTCAGTGTTACATATAAGTGCATGGAGTGGAATATCTAGTCAGTAAATATAACCTCTGTGATTGTGCCGCAGTACAATGCAGTTGTAACCCCTCTAGTTCATCTATCAAGAAAGAGAAAGATTTCTTAACCTGTTTTATGTGCTGTGGGAGATTAACTGCACTCTGCTTCAGGATGGCAGGTGTGTGTTAGTTTAACACCAGTTTTGCTATAGTATTATACTCTGTTCTGCAGGTGAGCTGTGAAACTCTGGAGAGCAGTCAGAACTGTGGACATCACACCCCTACCTTACAGGTTTGTCCCTGTAAGGTGTGTGACATCTGAACCAAACGTCTGTACAAACATTGAAAGGTTAAATGCACTCCTCTCCGCTTTCATGTCTGCCAGTGTTAATGTGCCATGGAGAATGTATACTTGCATGTTTTCCTGTTCATCCAATCACCTCTAGGAAAGTGGTCTTTAATGATTCAGATATGAGACCTCATGCTGTTCCTTGGTTGGCTGAATGCTTTGAAGTAAAAAAAAATAGACTCCACACAGAGGGATGCCAAAATATTCCCCCACCCCCCACCCCGCTTGTCCCTGAAGTATCACTCATTCCCTCAGTGTTCTTTATAGTTCGGAAATAAAACGTTTCTCCTCCACATCCCAAGGGAGAAATCACTGAGGAAATTAGGACGAGGAAGTAACTCATGTTCTTTTCCATCCCACAGTTTGACTTCATCCCAGTCAGGTTGCATTTCTTACTTGCAAACTTTCTTTATAAACTTTGTTAACCATTTAAAGGGTGACATGGAAGTAAATTCAAGAAGCACGTGGCTCTCCAGTGATATGCAGATACCATGGACTTTAATGAGTCTGGTTCCCTTTCATTTCCCTCAAATGGACACCAATCACCCATAATAAAGAGAAAGCAAGGAGTTTCTCACAGCATACTTGCACAGGTGTATGTAGCTGTAGGAAGTTGTAGGAAGGACAACACTCACAACATCAGTTTAAACTATTAAACTATTCCTAGCATCTATGTGTTCCTACACTCCGCCTCTGTCAGCCTGCAGGAAAGAACAAATGAGGACAAGCTTCTTAAATAAACTTCCATCTTTTACATGAAGATAATTGTTCAATTAATCAATTTAACTTATTAAGGCTTTATATACACATATAATCACATCGGAGAAACATTCAATATAAGTATATGTACATGGACAGTATAGTTAAAAAAGGAAACACTCATTCAGTAAAAAATTACTACCCGTGCTTTAGATATTGTGTGTCCACATAGCTGAAAGCAACACTCTGGCGATGGATATTCTGTCTTCTCTGAAATTACATAATGTCATTGCATTATTCTTACATGTTGAATAGGTTAATTCAGCAAATTAAACAATTTATGAATTCTTGAACGACAGAAGATATGTGTAGATTATAAATCCATTGCATCTGACAGGGAATATTAATGACTTGAATTATCCGTGCAGTTGTTCTCAGTATGGGTGATCTTATTCCAAATATTCTACTGGTATTGTAAACATTTTGTGTTCAAGATGTTCTATCCCGATGAAATACAATAACACATTTTAGAGGCATAATTTCAGATGAAATTTAGAATTTAATTTGCAGAAGCTTTTTGCTTGAAAAACATCATCTGTCTAGGATGAGCTGGTTGTACTGCTTGGCTTCTCTGAAATTGAATTGACTTTCTGTTAAAATGTGTTTGACTATTATGTGTTGCTTACTTGTTAGTCTGTCTCCTGTCCAATACACCTTCACTCTCATTGATTTTGAAATAAATTTTCATGGAAGGATGGAACTGATATTCAGATCGTCCCGATGTAACAGGGTGTGATAATAGGGTAACATATGAAATATGAATAAATCTTTCTGGGAGTTGCAGTAAAGGTTTTTTTTTTAATTGAACAAAGATATATTTGTAAACCTGTAATATTGTGGTTGAAAAGTTAGTTGTTTGTTGCTGAGTCATTTAGTATGAAATATGTTTAAGAAAATCAAGAACATCTAGCGTGTTTTAAATTTCTTGTCTGAATTGTGCATTATGCTAATTCTCTACTCATATCTCTGGACAGCAAGGACACAGAATTGCCGCGTGACCGCTGCACTGTGCGGTATGCTGTTAAATGTATGCACAGTATAGATGATGGCATAAGGAAGTTGGTATGTTGCTTAAGAGCTTAAGAGACTGCTTCCATCAGTGCCTGCAGCTGGAGGCTTCAGCAAAGGACAGACATAACTCCCTGATTGCTTTCTGGGATGAGACAACTTCGTGTGAGAGGTATCAAGGTAAAGGTCTCAGTAAATCCACTGCAATGCACAGGTCCTGACATTTTTAGGGGGTGACTGGATCATACCCATTGGAGTTCCAGCAAAGAATTCAGTTTTGTCCGGAGGCTGTCGGGAATTATTGCATTCAGTTTTGGGTCACGGTGCTTTGATACTCTCTGTTAAGTCTTTGAAAGTGTGTTTCTCAGAACACTGCTCTTTTAAGCGCACCAGAGAACATGTGTACACTTTATAGTCCCATGAGACCCTGAAAACCAAAACCCTTTTCCTGCGAATTGGCTGTGATTCAGACAAAGAAAGGTTAGCTGGTACGAATGCTGACAGCAGCCTTGATGTGCCAATTTGTTTTAATGTCTTGAGAGCCTGTGTTGTTCTGCTGCATCTCTGAGGGTATACTAACACAATGAAAGCCTGACTTTTAACTGCCCTTTTTTGAAGATGGAATTTCCCTTCCAGATTTCCAATTTTCCACCAGTGGAAAAAATGTAGCTTTTTAGTCTAATTTTATCATTCATATTGCATATTTATGCAAGCACAAGACATAAAGGACTAAGGAAACTCCCCCAAGGAAAATCATTTTACAATTCATATTTACTGTTTAGTAAAACTAAATTCCTGGTTACAACAAAACCTTAAAACATTTTTTCTTGGAATGCTTTAAAGAATCTTCACAATTTTCATGAAACGACGATGACAAGGTCCCTCTCTCATACCCGCTACATGTCTCTCTCACGGATTAGCATGCCCGCAACAGGTGTTTCTCTCGTGGGTTAGCATGCCCCCCACAGGTGTGTTTCCTGCAGGTTAACGTGCCTGCTACACATGTCTCTCTCATGGGTTAGCATGCGCGCTACAGGTGCGTCTGTCTCGCAGGTTAGCATGCCCGCTGCAGTTGCGTCTGGTGGGTTAGCCTGTTTGTCAGAGCCACCGCCCCATGTTTGCATGCAGGTGCAGGATTTACTGCCAGGTAAAGAGGCACGATGGAGGGGATGGCTATGAAGCATGGCACGTCTAAACCTCAATAATGATGCAGTGTGGAGGCTCCCTCAGAACAGCATTATTAAACGAGCATCATTAACATCATTAAACGAGCTGGAGGAGAACATTGCCTCAGTGATGAAGATCATGGGTATGTAATGATTTTTTTATTTATTGAAGTTTCTGGTGTATAATACATCCACAGAGATTAAAGGACACCAGGGGTGGTTCATATCAGTTCAACAAAAACAACAGATGGGGTTTCCATCAGCATGCTGGGTTTCATCAGACTCCTGACAGGAGTTAAGCGGAAAGGATGACATCATCTGTGGCCTCTCCCATCCATTAGCCCAGCCAGGAAGACGTGAGCAGAAGTAACAGGAAGTACAAGCCAATAACATGGAGGAAGTCTCCTCTAAACAAATGAAGCATTAGTGTATAATAATAATTCCATTTTAGAATGCAAGGCTTTATATTACAAGTGGTATGTTGCCAATGCTTTGCCAGATTTTTGAGAAACAATATAAGCTGATTGTTTTAATGCATCCTCGTATGTGGAAATTTTTAATAGGAAAGTTCCTATCAAACAAAGACTAGGTTTCAGGGGGGAACTACTACAGTGCTGGACCAAATATCTGTCTTACTTTATGATTAAAATAAAAACTAACTATCTATGGGTCATTTCTGGAAATGATTCTAGGAGGGCCTTTTATTGACTGTAGGTGTTGACTGTATCGATCCTGACTCAACTTTGTGTGCTCTGTGGATTAAAAGGAGCTGATAAATACTTTTGAGGGTGCTGGCTCCCCAGAGACGTGCTTCCTCCAGCTTATCCACCATTTAGCTCCTGGTACACAATGAGAAATAAGAAATGAGAGGAATGTGTGAGAGTCGGGCTAATAAATGAGCCGGCAAGATGAGCACTCAGTGTGCGGGCACGGTCCATCAACCACCTGGAAACAACCAACCAAAAACTGCACATGGAAGTGGCTTAGTGGAAAAAAATACAGAGATTTGGTTTTTTAAAAAAGCACATTGGGCATGCGAGTCTGTTAAAGAAGTTTATCCCCCTCCCACAGGGTCAGAGTCTGATTGGCTCTCTTGGCTTTCGGCTCTAAACTCACTGTGACAAAGCCACACAAGTCCACTTAAAGAAAATTTGCTGAGGGGAGATGTTTTCACCCTTACAGTCTGTAACGAGAGTGTACCTATCCATCAGTTTAATAGGATCAGAAGAATCTGCAGCCCAGATGACAAATACAAACGACAGTCCCAAGACTTGATGTGTTACTTAAGATAAAGAGGTTATGCAGACAACTACAGGGAAAGCTTTTGACGGGTCTGAAAAGGCGACAAGGTCCTTACATCCTAAAACTGCAAACAGCTGAGAGCAGGACACAATATTTCAGTCAATACTGATTGGTGTGATAGAAATTCTGAAACATCTGTTACAAATATTAGCACTAGAAAATATATATTAGCAAATATTAGTATATAGCGAATTTCCAAACCTGAACCCGGCATTTAAGAACCCTTCTCATCCAGTTTTCTAGACCTTAAAAAAGTCAACCCAACTTGCATGCCACACAGCCAGATACCCTCATCAATGTGTCCTTAGAGAAACTAATTAAGGGTGAAATGTCACCATCCTTGCTTTTTTGGAAAAAAACAAGAAAAAAATGCGGGGTTTCTGCCATCATTGCCTGCTCTGTCACAAACAGAAATCAGACACCTGTACGTGGCTATATGTGGCTTCCTATACATGTAATAACAGAAGTGTTTAAACCCGTGTGTTTGGAAGGGTTGCAGTAAAACGAGATCAAGAAGTTTCACAAACTCAGTGGTAACTCCGTTTTTCATATGCTTGACACAAAATATCAGCTCAGTTCCCACTGGCTGGGAGAGACGCTGCTGATGCGCTGCTATTCCGCAGGGAGTGTTATTAGATCTACAGACTGAGTAAACAGCCACCCCGAGGCATCAGACAGGACGCCAGTATCAGAACACTTCTTTGTTTCTTTATTTCTTTGCTTTTCCCCTCAGAGATTCTCTCTCATCTCTGATCTAGTTCTGTATTCTGTGTTCCACTCAAAGGCCATACAATGATTCTTTTAGGTTTGTATATAGTATGCTTTATGGCAGATCACTTTGGTAAGGTCATAACAGATACTGCCTTGATTCATAGTCAATGATTGTTTTTGAATTTCCAGCACGTATGAAAAGCCATGGGTTGTATGCTAATGAGAGTAATACTCATTGCTTAGGTTCATGGTTCCCCTCCGTGCTTCATGACTGTGTCTCCAGACAAATGAATATCTGTTTTCACTTCTTTGTATTGATCTTGATGCCCTGATAGCACACCTGTCTTTACAGGTCTCCAGGTGAGTCCCAGTCAGCTGAGAACATCAATATCACAGTCATTGATCCAGAGGAGTGTCCCAGTGCAATTCCAAATTTGTGTTACCAGTCTTCAGCCTCAGTTCTGTTGTGTCGAAAGCAGTGAAACTGTATAAACACTTTCTTCCTGTTCTCCCACCTCCTCCTCTACTTTCCCCTCACAGGTACTTCACCCCCTTTGACTCCGTAACCAGCCGTCTGAAAGGCTGTCCTTCACTGAGAGCTGCAGCAGTGTGCTAGCACAGTGTCCCGGTACCCACTCTTCCCTTGTCCGCAGGAAGTGATGGATGACAGAGGAAGCTTGCTGTGAAAGGATGTTTGTTGCATGTTTCTCTCACCTCCCCTGACCCAACGCGCCGACCGCAGGGATCACCCCTGCTGTGTAAAGCAATCCGCATGATTTAAACTGACAAAAAGACAACACAACAAGCGGAATAAAAATTCCCAACAGAAACCGCAAACAAACACAGGGCGCATGGCTGTGTGTTTCCTTCTGCAAGCTGATGTCAGAGACGCACCTTACAGAATACAGAGGGAAGTACTGAGGGAACCTTACAAAAGCAGGGAAGCATGACTTTGCACTCTCAATAGATGTGGATATATGGGCAGAGATCTGGGAATATGTCAACAGAATAAGTGTACGTAATAGAGCAAAACAGTCACAGTTTAGGCTGCTGCAGAATCTCATGGATAACATCACAACCTACGCATAAAACAGACTCTATCACTCTCTCACTGAAATAAAGTGATCTGTTTTTCATATCACTGTCAAAAGGCATTCTAATTCCTATTGAAATTCATTGACTGATTTGCTAGCAGACATTTCCTTATTGATATTTGTATTGTATTAAGTTTCAGGGTGTAAGCTGAACCCACTTTTGTTTAGAGAAATATAATAAATCAAAAGCACCACAGCAGCGGTGCTAGTGAAGGGTTGTTTATTATATAGGAATACTCCCCAGGTGGAATAAAGAAGAGAGAAAACAAACAAAAAATAAAACATTATTGGGCTGAAAAAACTGTTCTACCAAAAAGCAAGAAAAATCCAAACATCAATATCCCAGCCATTAATCCAGAGGAGTGTCCCAGTCCAATTCCAAATTTGTGTTACCAGTCTTCAATCTGAGCTCTGTTGTGTCGAAAGCAGTGAATCTGTATAAACACTTTGTTCCTGTTCTCCCACCTGCTCTCTGCCTCTGCTTTCCCCACACAGGTACTTTCCCTCACACCTCCTTTGCCTCCTAAACCAGCCCTCTAATCTCCAGGCCCATCATTACCAACTGGAGGTAACTGCATCTGTTTAGGGTCTGGAACTCCTTATATGATCTCGGGGTGGAGCCAATGAGCCAGGACATATCAGCCCTCTGTAAGTATCCCACAGGGCTCCCCCATCTGTTGCTATAAGATGTTTTAATGTGGGGTACAGAATCATCAGACAGGTCTACAGACAAAACATCACCTTATAAACATTTTTTGCCCAACAGGCAGGAAATAAGCAGATACAGGAACAAGCTACTAAAGTATGAAGACGTGGACAGGGTCACATGACATCACAACCATCCATTCCACCATGGTGAACATAAAACACATACCTAGAATCCCTAAGACACAATCAAGTGACACACAAGGAGGAGACAACCAATCTCCATGCAGACAAAATGAAAACAGTGTTACAACATGGAACACCTCCCCACAGTTACAGTATATTAGCATATATTTTGAAACGCAACCCCTTCTTAAACAGACCATTTGCTACATTTGAATATGCAAGAGCTTCTGTGGCTCACTCTGCCTCAATTCTCTGTGAAAGAAGAGCATCCTTGTTTGCTTTTTACAGCCAATACTGTTACTTATTGTTCTTGGCAACATCTGGTATTTCCACACAAATCCTGAAGTGTTTAATAAACAGCTCTCTTCATTCATGTCATATTTTGCCCCAGTTGTTGAATATTCACAGCCAAAACTTCCATTTGGACACAAATAAACAGAGCAGATCTTAGCTGTTGACACTCTGTTGGAGACTGAAACTTCTCTTGCCTGTGATTTATAATGTCCTGTAACTGTTGCAGTGACATCTTCCAGCTCTGTAGCTCATCTTCCAGCTATTCAGACAGACGTCTGTGGAAAACAAGCAAAGCCAACACGCTCTGGCACCTTGCTGCTGACATTGACATTGACATTGACAGCACTCTGCTCAACCCCTGGAATAAACTGGCTGGTGTTTTGTCCTCTAGTGGCAACATGTCACCACTGCAGTCCACTTTGGAGGGAGCTGCTTGCTTAGCATATGTGATTGAGTGAGCCATAGCTGACATAGCTTCCTCTTGTCACAGGATGCTAGTAAAATGTCAACAGTGATCTTAGATAACACTTATGTTGTGGTCATTGGTGGTTGGTTATATTATATATTCAATTTTTAAATTTAATTTTACTTTTTTCTTTTCAAATATCAGAGATGCAATATTAATGTCACAAAGGGTTCCTAAGGGTACCGTTATTAAATGCTTTTTTCCATAAGACATTAATTTCATTTGAAATCCACACTTCATTCCTTATCCTTAATGGAGCAATCATGGCCCCCTCTTGCCTGTAGGCACTCAGACAGATGAAGCTTAGTGAACATTTCAGGAGAGCATTTTCTGTATGCTTTGCAAACAAGTAATTAAACAAAGAATTTTCTACCTGACATTTTTTGAGCAAGACACAGAAGTAACCCTAGACACATCAGTTTTACTCTTGTGAGGTAATGAACTTCACCCCCCAACCCTGACTCTAATCTTAAACCCCCATCACTCTCCTTAACCCATGGATTTCCCATCAGAGCCCTCAATTTTTTAATTGAAGTCCTCAAATTCATAATTCATACACTTGAACTAATAACAGGAAGCCTCATCTGAATGAGTAAATTGAGGGGATGATTTTTTTTTTTTATGGCATCTGCCCAGGAGGTCTGTGTATTTGTGCCGAAGGAGACGCTCATTAGTATTTACAGTTTCTTTTGAACTTGGGTGCCCCAGATTCAGCTGAGTCTTTGACCTGTCAGTGATCCACACACACACACACACACACACACACACACACACACACACACACACACACACAGAAATGAAACTGACAGCTGAAGCACCAGCAATAAAGACGCATGAGACTGATAGAGTCATGTGCTATGCCCACCCACTCTGCAAGCCCAGCCCACTCTACAGTCTCCGCCCACTCCACAATCCCCACCTATTCTGCAAGCTCAGCCCACTCTACAGTCTCCACCCACTCCACAATCCCCACCCACTCTGCAAGCCCAACCCACTCTACAGTCTCCACCCACTCCACAATCCCCACCTATTCTGCAAGCCCAGCCCACTCTACAGTCTCCGCCCACTCCGCAATCCCCACCCACTCTGCAAGCCCAGCCCACTCTACAGTCTCCGCCCACTCCATAATACCCACCCAGTCAGTACAACCAGCCCACACTGAAATCTCTGCCCACTCTAAAACAGGATGGGACACAAGCCTAGAGCAATTATTTTATTTACTGAAATAGAAGATACCTATTTTTTTAAATGCTAATGCATGTACACAGCCCCCACACACACACACAGTTTATGACAGTGTGTAGCATGACATTGATGGTTTCCTTTGATTTGTGTCCTGCTCCTTAATGTCTCTGATCCTGTGGTCAGGACAATGCAAGTAACCAAGGCCTTAAATTAACAGACCTAATGCAAGCAACAGGCAGCTCTATGATATTCATACTGTATGGATGTTTGTATGTGTAAACATACTCATTCAAAGGTACAGCATAAATGTTCAAAGGTGAGACATGCACCTCATAAGAGTCTGGCAAAGGCATTATGCCACCAGCAGCAAGATGCAAACAACAGCCTTTTCATTTGCATTTGGACTTGCATTTGAATGGGTGAGAAAGACTTTAAATACATATTAATAATCTCCTGTTCCTGGGTTCACTGAGTGAAAATAAAAAATACAACACAACTATCTAAAACAAACACAACAGGGGACAAAAACACTTTTTTGCTTAATTATGGTTCTTTTTCTCACTCTCCTTCTCAGTCTACAGTCTCCCTCTCATTGTAAATCCTGACTTTCTGTTAAAAAATACAATTAATGTTAGTATTTTAACCCTTATCATCATTTGGCGTGCACTTTCTGTATGCACATAATTAACTGAGACATCGAGGGTTGCATGTTAGGTTATATTTCAAAATTATCCCTGACATTGAGAGACTTCTTGCTATTTAATTTCATTACACTGCTAACGAACAGCATTGTTCATGGCTATATGTGTTGTGCAGTTCATGTGTGGCAAAGAGCATTTGACTTCCCCCTAATGACAGCATTACCCAGCAGGTTGCCAATCAGATTGCTGCTGTCAGACTCCATCAGCATCAGTGGTAATGGAGGCCAGGTCACAAAGGGAAACGGTGACATGTGCTGGAGTTCAGCACGCTGAGCATGAAAGAAAATACATGAAATAAAGTACAGAGTCAACTGCTTTGCACTAGAAGCTGCAGCCTGTCATCCTTCCCCCTCCACGCTTCAGAGGGAACAGCTGGGGGCTTTAGTGGTGACAAACCAACATGCTTATTTCCTCAGTCAGGCTCGGCTTGGATGCTGTGTCGCAGAGTCAAACTAACAGCCTTCTCTGGTTTTTCCTCCCTGCGGATTGATTTTGAAATGTGATGCGCTTGTCTCCCTCTGTCTGTTGCTCTGCCCGGCCCCATCTACGCGCTTTTTATTTCATGCACAGACGCTCACTGAAACCAGAGCCTCATCTCAGCGTGAAGACCCCGAACGTCGTCTGCAGCAGCTCACTCTCAGGGTTTTGTCTTAAGCGTCATTTTTATTTCCGAAATGAATGCGCTGGCTGGGTACTGAGAGCCAGGGTTTTTTCAGACAATAACAGAAAATGGGAAATTGATTTTTTCACTGTAAAACAATTCAGTAAAACATAACACCTGCTAAAAGGGACCCCTGCCTCATTCAATACAAAGGTCTACAATCCAAATGTATCCATGTGCTAATAAAGAATATGAATGTAGTTTGCCTCAGAAATCTGCAAAATCAGCTAGATGGAAGAGTGACATGACCCACAGATTTAAAGATGACATTGTGCTCTGACACCTCATGACCATTTTCATTGGATGGATCATTTTCACAATTCCTTTCTGAATTAGGAACACCAAAGGTGGCAGTAAGCATATTTATGCTGTTGCATTTTTACCTGCACATATGTAAAACAAGAATGTTTTTAAAAATGTAGTACTCATATAAGCTTGCACACCAAGATAAGTTAATCACATGTGCTCAGAGAAGGAGTATTGAACTTGTTGAAGAAGACTCCGATACACAATGTCTCTGAATGCTCTGATGATAGCCTGCAAGCTGAAATTTTATCTTTGGTTCAGTGATTCTTATAATAAATTTATCTGGATTTTACTTGCGATACAGTGTGCTGGAGTATTGTTCTTAAAATGAAATGTATTAATAAAATTATATTTGATGTAGTTTAAATGGAATCACATTTTCCCTTCCCATATTTATGAGTCTCTGGTGTTTGATTTTCTTGCACTTCAAACACATCTTTGATTATGCATCTTTGATTATGCATACAAAGGAACACCTTAAACAAGAGGAACATTAACATGAACAACCCCCCCCAGCGCCCTCCCACGCCCCCCCCCCCCAGTACCGGGAATCTCCCGCTGACCCGTGACCAGAGGGGTCAGGCAGCTCAGGTCTGACGTCTGGACTCCTTTGTTAATGAAATGAGCACCTGGCTGTTAGAAGTGTGATAATCTCCCAGCCCACGGGGGGAGAGCCGGGGGGGGGGGGGCGTGCGGGATGGGGAGGGCTGTGAAGGCCACTTCATGCTCGAGCACACGGGCGTGACCTCACTGCGGGGGCGGAGCCCCGCTGCAGGTGGAGAAGGTGCACAGTTACCCTTCCAACCAGATGAGGAGACACAGACAGGTCATAATTCAGAATTATCATCATATCTGACCTTGTGACACAGTAGTCATTATTGAGAGTTTCTGGATTTCAGTGAACCAATCAATATTTTCATTTGCGAGATTTCATCTGCCCCTTTACGGCTGTTTGTGTTCTGTTCCACTGTCCTCTCTCTGGCTCTGTTGTTCCTGGGTTTTCGATTCCCTTTGCAAAACACCAGCACTTTGTGGCAATTCAGATTTAAACAATGTGCCATAACAAACACAAACTGATTGATTGATTGATTGATTGATTGATTGATTGATTGATTGATTGATTGGATGATTGATTAGTGGATTGATTGACTGATTGACTTCTATACAGCCAAGCCACTTCTGCCGGTCTAATTTACAATGTGTGCACAATTTGTCTGTTTCATTGTGGATACAAAGAAAACAATGCTGAATGTGTTTCTTTTGCCAGACAGGTGAGTGTGTCATTCTATGTATGATTGAGTTCTTTCTTCATTTCATCCCAGACCTCTGACCTCTCTCCTCCTTATGCTGGTCCTCTGTCATGTTTTTCCATTTTTCTTTTTCAGAATGTGACAGTTTTAAACCATCACCTTATCTCACTCAATTCGCATCTCAAGGGATTCTTAGCTTTCCTTTTTTTGGGGGGAGGGATGCAGGTGCTGGGGCTGTACCCCCTTAATGACTCCACCAAGTTGAGGTGAGCTGCCAAATTCCAAATCTCTACAGACAGGCTGGAAACTGGGGTGCTCAATCGCACTTCAGAAACAATTTCATCACCTTGCCTGCTGCCTCCCACAAACACAGGCCCAGGCATGAATTTCAATGGCTTCTCAGATACGACTTCCTTTAAATACTTTATTAGGACAGACTACCATGAGGACTGTGATTAAAAATAACACGTCATGCTTTAGCTGTTCGTGGCTCGGCCTCTATCCCCCGAATCCAAAAATCTAATTAATTCCAAATCCAAGGCCTTTCAGGTCGGGGTGCTCAAATGTAGTGTGAAAGCTGTTAATGGCCATTAGAGCAGGACCGGCTCTGCACAACCCCACGCCTGACTTTACCTCAAACTTTCCCCAAAGAAACGCGTCAAGCGAATAAGTAGCTAAGGTTGCTGAATCTTAAGCGCTAAACCCAATTAATTCAATCAGCCGAGAGAATTCAAAGCAGCTGAACTGCATCTTGTTCCAGAATAATAAATGTACTTTTTTTCTTGCATTGTTTAAATATTCCCACTATCCCTTGCCAAAAACCTCTCAATTTTGGAATTGATCCTAGGCTTGCCTGACACAAATAAACACTATCTTTCCTCTACTTTGTGTTAATTCACAGTGATACAGCCCGCCAGTCAAGAAGATCATTGGGTCAGCGGCCTCGACATGAACGTCTGTTCACTTGGCGAGATTTTCTCAAATCCCAACATCACGACGGGCACCAGGGCACTGCTGGCCATGTCCGGGGCTAAGCAGGGCACCCATCACTCTGAGACGTGTTTGAGCAGCTAATTAAACTGTTTCTGAAAAAAACAGAGCTCCCTGCTCAAAGCTGTGAGTACTGACACCCTCTGAGTTTTGTAAAGAGAATTTTTAAGATTTTATCTCTAAACAATGAACAGAAATACACTCTGCAAGCAACATAAAAGCATTATTAGGTTCTGATGTGTAGAAGAGTGGAGCTGCTTGGATTTGATTCAGCTGAGCTCTCATTTGCCCGTGAACCCACCTGTCTCAGCATGCAATAAACTGTCTCATGGTATAAAGACTTTGACAGATGAGCTAACAGCAGCATAACACAACCAATCTGATTAGAATAGAAACTAAATATTTTCATATGAGGATGGCATAGTATTTCCACTGAATTATATCTAATAATATTACAAAAGGCCATTAATATTAATCTATTATACACTATGAATATCAATTATGTTTTTAATTCATTGATTTAAGATAATTTCAAACGCACTGCTATTGGGTTTTAATTTACTGCATTACAGATTACAGTTCAGAGGTCAATAACACTGGATAACTCCTGAAACAAATGACGTGGTTTCACATGTAACCTCAGTGATATTTGTTCTTGTTCTCGGTCAGTTAATTAATTGCCTCGTGGATGAGCACCGACGCAAGGGCATTGTTCTCCGATAACAGTGAGGTCGTTGATATTCTGCGGGGAGCAGTCGGGCGCAGTCGTCTCTTCAGCGCCACTATTCCAGCTTCAAGAGCAGGTTTGTACACAGCGCACGATGGCGCCTTTGAACGTAGCTAATAATGTCCTCCTCAGCTCGACGAACCGGGAAAAAAATCAGGGAATGCGTCGGATTGATGCACTTGTGGATGCGAGTGGCCGGGTTCTGCATGTTACAATCTTAGGGTTGCGCTGTACGTACGCATGCGCGTAAAATGTTTTAAACTGTACAGCCTCTTTTCTTGTTGTTATTAAAAATTCACTGGCAAAGAAGGATGGCTGGGAAGGAAAGAATGAGTCAGCGGTTTTAGAGGAGGTAAACTTACCTGCGGGGTGTAATCTGTGTTGCACTTTTCCGCGGCTCCGCGGCCATCTGTGATTGCTGATGTAGTGAAGTGTGAATAATGCGTTAATGAGTGAGGCAGGAACAGCTGTGTCCTCCACACACCCGCTGTAACTAATACCCTGGAAAATAAACCATTTTTAAAGATTTCATTATCTTCAGTTTTTTTTTTCAGTGCAGCAAAATTGTTCACTTTGTGCCAGAGAAAATGGGGACCTCATTATCCATAACCCCTGTAATTTTGTTCAACCTCATACACCACCTTTGCTTGATAAGTCAATATTCCACTGCAATCTTATTCATTAATACTTGGGGAGTCTTCCTTAATACACTCAGTACTTTTATTTTTACAGTGAAATAGGTAGGGAGATGCTATTTGAATCCAGGGGTCTTTTCAGGGAATTTTCATCAGAGTCTGTGTGGACTGCACCATTGCTTCAAAGAATGTCTTATAGGAGTGGTTAAGGTAGTGTGTGTGTGTGTGTGTGTTTTTGTTTTTTTTTTTTTTTGTGGTGCGGTGGGGGTCCTTCAAATTCGATTCGTTGATCTTTATTTCAACTAGACAGACAGTCAATCCAATAAAGTTGCTAACCACACACTGAATTGTAGGTGTCCTTTCCTTTCAGGAGAATGTGAAAGGGCCAACACCAAGTTACCAAGGGCAACAGCAGGATGGCGGGTGTTACCTGGGAGAGCTGCACCGGCAGTGGAGTGCATCTCGAGAGCTAAGGTAAGATCGTGTTCCCTTGTCCGCTTAGGATGCTAACATGAGCCCACTTACATCACTGTATGCATGTCAGGGACACAGGGAACAGTGAGGTTTCTCAGCGCATTAAAGAGGGGTGCTACTGAATGAAATGAATGTGTATTCGTCATTACTGACGGTGGCCTCGCGTTTCTTATGGAAGCGTCTTGCGTTTGGCAGTGAACTGAATGAGTGCTGGAGAATGCTGCTCTATCCTGCTCTCATTACATGCACACCCCGCTTCCCTGCCTTTGGTATAAATTACCCTTCAGTCTCCACACAGTCGCCGCTTGGCATTCACCTCTCGATTTCAGTCTCTGCTTACAGCAATCAGCTCTGGGATATACACCATCGAGCAGTTCCACAGACCTGTACATACAGACTGGTCCTCACCTTGTGAGTGTGGACCAGGTGCCATTAAAACCAATAAAAACAGAAGCTTAAGACTGAATCACTGTAGCCACAGGCACAAACATGAACTAACGTGGGGCTACTACAGAATAGTGACATATACGTTTTGTACATATAACCAATGAAACACCATGTTCTATTATTGAGATATATATGATACCAGATTTTAGGCAAAGTTAGGATTTTATTTCTAGCCTGGGGTTGTTATAAATACTTTATGTCTTCCTTTATTTATGACAGAACAGTTATATTTTCCTTATATGTTTGTTTGGTTTTTTGTTGTTGCTTTGCAATGAAAATCAACATGCAAATAAATGTGAGCATGCAAATAAGTGTGAACTTGCACATATAATGATGCAGATGACACACAAAAACATCACCATCAGATCAGAATAAATCACATTAAAGTTCTGAATTAAAAAAACAATAGCAGCAGTAAAATCGATCCTATTTGACTATAATTGTAGTTATACACTAGAGCTGAAGCTACTCCCCTCCGCCCCCCCCCCTCCCCCACAAACAAACGCACTAGGAGAGAGACACCTCTGCATTGCAATTCAGTATCAGTACTCACAGAATTTATGAGGATTCTTTTAAACAAGTGATGTCCATAATATTTTCATTTTTTGTTTCTGGTCCAAATATTATTTACAGCATAAACAGAAAACACATCCTGTAAATGTTAGTTAAAAAGCACAGAATGTGCTGTACAAGCAGGACTGTGCTTCTTCTCCTTCTTGCTACTACTACTAATTATAATAATAATGATAATAATGTTTATTATGTGCAGTTACTGTAAAACAGTGTAGTCTAAAACTAACACTGCACCTCAAAGCTGTTAACACGGGCTCAAGGATCATTAACATCCATGTCAGAGTCTCAAAACAAATTTTGTGAAGTTTAAAGTGGTTCTGAAACCGCCTTCCCAAAGCTCATTGAGATTTTGAATGAAATCCCACTGAAAGCTTTATGAGATCAGCATATAAGAAAGATGCTCATCATGATCTACATATTCATGATCACTTTCACTGATCTTTCAAACGATTAGTCACATGCTTTGAAATTAGCATATTGATCACTATGCAATATGAGGCTCTCTCTCTGCTTCCCTGGGCTGTAGCCTCTATATTGCGTTTACTTAAATATCGTGATTTTAGTTATTACTGTATGTCCTTCAATGTCCTCTGTTGGAAGGTCATGAGATGAAAATTTTGACGTATAAATGACTGGAAAAGAGGCTTGATTCAGTAATCAGACAGTTTAATTACTTTTACGAGTCGCTCCTCTTACGCTCCTCGTACAAAGAGCAAAAAGTGCATGTAAGAAAATCTCCTGAGTGTGACTGAGTGTGCAGGATGCCGCTGACCGTGTGCGAACCCCCGTCAGTCCTATCCACAGTGAAGCCAGCTGGTGCACATATACATAAACGCATTCAATACATAAGTGCAACACAACGTAGCCTATGTTTAAACTGCAAAATACCAGAGAAATTAACTTCACAGATAAGAGAAGGTGAGTTATGCATGGACAGGTTAGCTGAGTTGCGGTCTGAAGAGGTGGATTTCCAGCCTGCGAGGGAAGGTGGCTTGTCATGCAGCTATTCCGAGCGCCACGGGAAGCTCTCTCCATCCCACCAGCCCCAGAACAAAGAGAGCGCCCCCTGGAGGTGGGGGGTATGAAGGGCAGCCATGGCAAGGTATGCATAGGCTGTAGCAAGAAGAGGCCTGGCTGGTGTGTAGGGTCTGATAGTGGGTTGAGGATAAGGGGGAACCTTCCCCACACTGCCCAGGCTAACAGCAGCGGTGTGAAACGGAGGACAGCCGCTACCAAGAGCCAATAGAGAGAGAGCAGGTGGGGTGAAGCATGGGAGGATCTGGAGAAAGCATGGACCAATCAGGAGACAGCTAGCAGAGAGGCCAAGGAAAAGACCAGTGCCTCATCTAAGATCTGAGCGGAGTAGGTGATACAGGGACAAGAACAATGTCAGAGTGGGTTATACACAGGCATTCACATAATAATAATAGGTTAGCCCACCTACGTAATGCTGAGCAATGCTTTCTCTGAAGACATCTCTCTAACAAGCAAACCTTGCCAGTGTTAACAGTTGGTGCTGGTGTATTTCATGTTTTAACCCTCCTGAAAGAGGAGAAAGTGAGGTGAGCGCACAGGTTAGCGCTGCTGTTCCGCCCACATGTGACACAGGCCTCCCTGTCTGCTGCTCCAGCGGCTGCTCTCATTACCAGCCTCTGTAAACAGGTCTCTGTGGAGATATTACTCAAAAAACAGTTACATACAGTTTTATATTTGAAAGTTTTGCTGTGATTTTTACCCTCTAATTACAATTTGTTTGACAACACGTGGTTACAAGGATGTGATTGTGTTTATATGCAACCTCCCTGTTAAACTCCAGTGTAATTATTCAGGTACTGTTCACTGCCTTCGTATTGAGTGGGAATGATGCTCCTGATATATTTTGTATTCTCCTTTGTTAGTGTTTTCTGTCTGATCAAGAGTTCCATTTATCAGTTACAGGTAGATTATTTGTTTTTGATAACACTCTAGGACAGTGGTTCTTAACCTTATTTGGATCACAGACCTCTGAGAATCCAGTGAAAGCTATGGACCCCCTACTCAGAAAAAAATGCACATAAATACATACACACAAACAATATGGTGTAATTTGTATGGAAAGCAGTAATTAATGCACAAAAAAATTAATAAGCTTAGGCCAGCACTAAATCTGCAGATCTGCTGTATCTGCTACTGGTCACACACCAACTTTGATTTTTTATATTTCCTTATTTTCCTTAATTCCTATCGATAGGAAGCTATTCTAGATGTCATCATATGGAGACGATGATGATTGTACATTACCTGACCACGTACAATTGCATCCCAAGCCACCAGACACTTGTTTGGAGCCACACAATGCCTTAAAATTATAATTTCACATAAAATATATTTTTTCACAAATGATATTTTCGAAGTAACAGGAAGCAAATTGATTACACTTTTTCCATCCAGTTCACAGACACTCCTGAAGCCTGGAGCACAGGTTAAGTGCTTAAACATGGATAAACTGTGTATGGGTATCACCTTAACAACACTTCTCATACTGACAGTGATGCCAGGGCTAAATTTTTGAAGTTAATATCATAGAAAATGTGAAAGAAAGGTTTTAATAAAAATGGATGAGAGACAATGTCATGAGAGAGAATTTGAGAATATCATGAATATCCTGTCTGCTTTACTCCATAGTTCAGCAGAGACCAGGGAACAATTTGCCTCTCTTTTGTTTAAACTGTTCAGCTATTTCAAATCATTCAGTAGCTGTTACCATGTCAGTGACATATTCATACAGTGTTTAGATGTTGTGACCCAGCAGTCATCATTAGTGTGTAATGAATCATCTGTGTATGTCAGTGCCACTGCAGTATAAATAATGAAGATTTTTTTTAATCACTCAAACGTAGTCCTGTTGGCACTGTCAAATCCGGTGATTTGTGAGTGCTTCACAAAGTTCTCCAGCAATCTTCCATCGTTCCTCAATCAAGTCTCTGCTGCTAAGGAAAATATTTAAGTTGGGTTTCATAGCTTTAGGCAAATATTGATAGGGTTATAGAAACTGTCACACAGAGAGCCACTGCTCTCCTTTCCTCATAAATCTCCCTTAGACTGGTTCACCCTCTGAAGGTAATTACTCTCAAATAAAGGCCTGAAGCCACTTCAGATCCTCCTGCCTACTTCTGCATGCTTCCAGTCTCTGCATATAGGACTTCTAAGTTCTGTGAAAGGGCGAGAGGAAAAAAAAACTGAAATGAAACCAATTATCTAAACCCCGATACATCACAGTGATTGTCAGCGAGAGGTGGGGACTCAGACATTGTAGTGCAGAACTTTATATGTAGTACTGTTCAAGAACAGAGACCTTAAAGGAACTTACGCAGTAGTTTACACGGACTATGTAGTAAATACCCCAGGTAAATAAATATCCATGCGTCTGGCTTTTAAAAACCCGTATGAAACTCTAAAATAAAACTCTAATATGCAGAGTGCAGAGAATATGTCTCAGGTTTGATTTTTATGAGGTTTTAATACCTGAATGCTGTGTATGCTTGTGCCTTGATTCATGTTTGGATTTTAGTTGCAATTACATTTCACTGTAAATGTCTGCAGAGAGATTGACAAGCGTGGAAATTAATTTCAAAGTCATGAATGTTGTTTGTAATATATGTGACATTTTTGGAAATGCACAGCTCTCTGATTTCCTCTCTCATTTTGTGACTCTGACAGTAACAAAGGTGTATCTTTGCCGCTAGAGTGGGGTGATCAGGAAGCCACTGATCTCAGCGCAGTGGTCTGCCGCTGTCCAGCAGGGTGAGTGGTGGAATTAGCTGTTTCAGCTGACCTTAGCACATTAGGTCAACGCCATTAACCTGCCGCCTGTCCTAAAGTACACAGCACTGATGTCCTGCATGCTGTAGGTCAGCTGCCTGGCAGGTATTAAGTCAGAAATCTGTATCTGTATGTATTTGCTCTGCATTTAAATTGTAATATGTGGCTGCTTACCTTTACTGCAGGGTAAAATTTCCCGTGTTGCAGTCAGAGTGTGATAGGGGCGGAGAAGGGAAATGGAGATTTCTCCTCTGTCAAATGCATTCGCTGCTGTTCAGTGTGCCTGCCTGTTAAAGTGAAAGGCAAGGAGCAATCCTTCTGGCGTGAGACTGGCGGTAAAGGTACCTACTGAGTGGTGCATGAGATCCCATTCGCACCAGCATAGAGTGACATCTACTCTATTTAGATAGTATATCATTTTTGCGTCAATTACAGCAAGTATTTATAGCGCATCCTGTTACATCTGTATTTAGCAAGAGAAGAAAATGGCAGGTCTGTAGCCCTCCCTATCTTCATATCCTTAAACATGTATTAAAAATATTTAGCTTATACCTGCAAGTTTTTAGCTGGAAATAAATGAAATTTTGTCCAGATCATCATTGTATCTAATTATACTACAGCAAATTACATTTATACGGCACATTTTATGGATCTCAACAGACTTATGTGTGAGACGGAATGACTCTCCTAAACCAATGGGGAGCCTTCACCTGGGTGATGCACAGCTGCCATTTTGCCCCAGAACACTCACCTCCTATCAGCCGAGGTGGGGAAGGAGGGAATTATTTAGCCAGCAAAGCAGGGATTGTGGGATAGCTGGATTTAGACAGCCAGATTGAGCATTTGGCCAGGACAAGGGGAAGACCTTGACTGATAAAGCAGAGTTTGTCAGACTGAATGAAGAGCCTGCAAACTTGTCCAAGAGGATGCTACACATAAAGAGAAAATTCTTTTTCCTAACTAGTTTTCAGCTGCCATGAAAAATGCTCACAATCAGGACATGGCTGCAGAAATGAGTCCAATCGCAGGGTCAACTTGGGTGCCACACAATTTTACCAGAGTCCGTGTGGGTTTGTTTGGAGTAGAAACTGTTTAATTTAGACATCATAAAAGGTAAATCTGCTGACATTTCTGAATATGCAGTTCCATCGGTGCTACAAAAATGAACACACCTTGTAAAAAAAATCATAAAAAAGTAAGTAAATGTGTCAGCTGGGAATTGAGTTTTACTACCTTTATCAATTCAAGCACAGTATTTCACATTTCATATTTCATATTTCTTTTTATTACTTTGAGAAGACCGCGTTGTCTAATCTGCCCTGGCTGTTAGTGTGTAAAACATTAATTATGCCTGTAACTGAAATAAAGGTAGGCCTTTTTCCATTCTCTTATTATAAGAAGCTGAGAGCTACCGGTTCCACCTGACTCTGTATCTTTGCCCAGCAGAGCAGAAACATTTACAGAAAAACTCATTTGCTTGAACAAGGCTCACTGATTCAAGCCACATGGGTCGCTTACTGAAAGGTGAATGCATTTTATGTCCTCCAAACTGGAAAAGACATCTCTCATCTTGTCCTGAAAATGTAGGATATGGAGCAGTTAAAGTTATTGTACCTCTAAATTTCGGTGTGATCTGATCTGTTCAGTGAACGGGAACAGGAGTGCAGGTCCTCAGAGACATCAGCCTGGTGTGAGAAGCTCAACACATAGCCTGCCTGCCTCTGTGCGACTGTGTGTGATGGGAAATCCACCTGCATGCCACAGATGTGAGCGGTGGGGTGTTTCAGATCCGTCTACCGTTAACACAGATTATTCATTTGAAACTGGTGCCAGGTTAGCATTGTGGTAAGGAGCATGGCTCGTTAGCGAAAGGTTGCTGGTCCGATTCCCCACTGGAGCAATGCTGCTGTATCCTTGGGCAAGGTACTTAACCCACCATTGCCTCTCATTGCCTCAGTAAATATCCAGCTGTATAAATGGTGTTTAACATGTATAACATGTGAAAACTGTATTCTGTGTAAGTCTCTCTGTATAGGAGCATCTGTTAAATGAGAATAATTTAATGTAATGAAACCCTGCTGTGCCCCGCCCTGCCCTGCCCCTCCCTGTCCCGCCCCTCCCGGCCCCGCCCCTCCCTGCCCCTCCCTGTCCTGCCCCTCCCGGCCCCGCCCCTGCCCTGCCCCTCCCTGTCCCGCCCCTCCCGGCCCCGCCCTGCCCTGCCCCTCCCTGTCCCGCCCCTCCCTGTCCCGCCCCTCCCGGCCCCGCCCTGCCCTGCCCCTCCCTGCCCCGCCCCTCCCTGCCCCTCCCTGTCCCGCCCCTCCCGGCCCCGCCCCTGCCCTGCCCCTCCCTGTCCCACCCTCCCGGCCCCGCCCCCCTGCCCGCCCCCCCGGCCCCGCCCCTCCCGGCCCTGCCACGCCTTGCCCTCTGCCATGCTGCATAGCAGTTACTGCTGCTGACTGAGGCTCCTCACCTGGAAGATGAAGCACAATCATCAGTCTCCTATAGATTCACACAACACCAGCACCCTAATACTACTGTCCCCCACCCTAAAACTACTGTCCCCCAGCTGACTGAGACATACCCAATACTCTTCACACATGGTACTCCCATCATTTCTGATAGACTCTGATATCTAAATTCAATATTTGATATTAAGACATATAAAATTCACAACCTTTTTATTGTCACTTTTTAAATCACTAGCTGTGCATGATTGGTTTTTTAGCCCTTTAGTTGTGTACTTTTTTTAAATCAATACTGTTTAGTGGGCTTGTCATAACTGTGCCAAAACCATATGAATGTTCACTCAACTGAGGCAGTTAACAATGCATCCATTCAATAACATCAAAATTCATCAAACTCTCACTTTTGGTCTCAACAATTGTCAAGACATCTTTTTGCACTTCTATTTCTGTTGTGCTATGTTGTTCTAACGTTGTTTCAGTGTTGCTCAGTGTAGCTGCTGGGCCCATGCTGTCTCCTGGCTGGAGCGGTGAGCTCTGACCCCGGTCCTTTGGCTCCAGGCCCGGGTCAGCGGCTCCTGTGTGCAGGAGGGAAGGCCAGCTGGCGCGGGTCACTTCGAGGGTCACAGCCTCTTCTGCTCATGAGGCCTGGCTACATCTCTCTGTAGCATTGTAATGCAATGGACAACCCTCTCCACACACACAACATGCACAGTCCACTATGGCCTGGCGTGACTTCTGACCCCAGATCCACCTACGTTTGCTGCAGATCCCTCCCCCACTCCCCCTCTGTCCTGTGCCAGTGAAAGCTCTCCCCCATCGAGGGAGGGAGGGAGGGGGCAGGAATTCATTGGCTGGCATGCAGCTCTGGCAGAGGCCAGCCAAGCGGCTCTGGCTGCCTGGACGAGCCCATCTGTAAACACTCTCAGCTGCGGCTGTGCATCGAGGCCGGGGTTGCAGCCTGGGGCCGGGGTTGCAGCCTGGGGCCGGGGTTGCAGGGTCCCTGTCCCTCCCCTGCAGTCTGTCTCAGCTCAGACTGGCCTTACTGTCGTGGGCAGTAAGCACAAACACACTGCCAAAGCCCATTGTACAGCAGTACAAAACATATGCGTCATATCATGGGCAGCCATCAGGATTTACCCTTCGCTGCTTACAGTGTTTTCCTTTCATCCTGTCAGGTTGAAAAACGGCCCTTTTTCGGAATAACACAGCACCCCTCCCGGCCGATGCTGGCACCGGTCACCTGCCTGTCCCCGGCTTTCTGACACACACCTGACACACCACTGCCTGCTCAGTTTACACATCGCTACTTTCGCAATCGGACAGGGACTTTAAAGAAGTCGGCCAGATGGTTATATTTTGGAATATTTTTCATATTTTTGAAAACATGTACACCTAGTTTCTGTGTTAGTCCAGACCATGCTTTCGGACTCTCTTTCTGATCTGCTTCCAGCTGCTGGTGCATTCATGCATGCATCTCTCTCAACACCAACAGCCGTTACAGCGAGCAAAGTAAACTCGAGTGAAGATATTTCCAGATTGTGTAGCTCGAAGAGAACATTCATGTCACAATTTCAAAGAGAATGATATTAATTACCTCTTTAATGCAAAAAGAAAACTATCAAAGATAAAATCCATATTTACATGAGAACAGATACGAGGGGCCTGTGAAAGAAAGATAATGAGCAATCAAGAGAATAATTAGGCACACAGAAACCGTTCGAATGATGTGCAAATGCAATATTCTAGCAGCACTCACAACATGCAAGTTTCAAGCTGTGCTGTGAATGCAGCCCCACCATACAGCGTTTGTTCAAAATAAAAAAAATAAATTCTGACAAAACCTCTCAGTATGCACAAAAGACAAAAGAAAAATATTCAAATAGAGTCTGTGTTTCTTTTCCTTTGATGTGAAGCTATATTAGATGACAGATTAGCACTCTCACACACCAATTTAATGGCTTAGCTCTACCATGTGAAGCATCATTTAAGAGATGCCATCCACCAGAAAAGAGAAAAACTCCAATTTATATATGGTTAGAGGTTGTGTGTGTGGATAATTTAATAAATGTATTCATTTCAATGATCTAACACTAAGTGGTCGATGTAGCCTCTGTTTAAAGCCACTTGTTAAACAGCCATCCTGTTGTGGTGACTAATTTGTCTCAAATAATCATTTAATTAACACATATTAAGTGGAGAGGCATCAAGATTGGCAGCAATGTTTATATATTTTAAAGTATTCTTCAGAAGGCAGAGAGCACAGCATCACATTAAAATCTTCCCTAGGAGCATGTATTCCAAATACCCTGTCTTGATTTGTGGGAACGTACTGACTTTAGAAATTTAGTGCAGTAAAAAGTTGTATGTGCCACCATATAAGAAAAGTGTTAGGAGCATGCAGAAACTTTAAGGAGCTGCTTCAGGACATCTGTGTTTACATGCCAGCAGATATCAGCACATGCTATATCTCATCGCGTTAATAATTTTTCTCTGTGATTTTCTTTGTTTTGATATTACACCTTTTCTCTTTCTTTCATCTCTTGCTGTGTCCACGATAATTTGCATTATTTGGTTGTCATTTGATGATGTAATGCAGTTCCCTAATTAAAAGTGCTATCCTAAATACATTCTGAATGATATGATTCTTTAAACAGTTTTAGACTAATCACCAAATCCCCAACCAGCCCAAAGCATTTTAAACCCACAATCCCTCTGTAGTTATCTGTGTTCAGAGAGTCAGATGTTTGGCTTCCTCCTACATTATGAGAATGCAAGGGCTTCATAGAGGCTCTGTAGATATGTGCAACATGCCAAATAAGATAACTTTTGTTGTTTTTCCTTTTTCTCTTTGCATGTGGCTTTAGTACACATCTGACAGAGAAACTCTCTGTTCCCAGGAGACAACTACAGAAACTATAGCCTCATTTGCAGTCCTTAAACTTGATGAAAGGTACAACCTAATTTGCAAATCATATCAAAAAACTTGTCTACTGTTATTGTAAGGGGATTTAAATGTCCAGAGGCAATAACATAAGGTTGTAAAAAATGCACATTTTTAATATTTTAATGTTGCCTTAATAGTTATTGTCAGAAGTTTATAAACAAAATGTTTCCTTGGGCATGATGCGTACTTCAGAAACAGAGCTTTGTAGAGGCTGGTTCTGTACTTTTGAGTTTTGATGTCACGAAAAAACCAAAACAAAAGTAGGAATGCTGTGCTTAATAACCAGCTCTGTCTGTCAGGTATCTAACCTGCTGTCCCCAAAACCACCATCTGTTATAAGACACCTTCAAAATATAAATACATCTGGAATCAGAAATTGTGTGTGATCTACATGTATGTGTAAGGAAGCTAATTATATTAATTAATTTGTGTGTGTGTGTGTGTGTGTGTGTGTGTGTGTGTATATATGGAGAGAGATACTGATATTTGTTTGGCCCTCAGATAAATCCATTGGGAGGTGTGGAAATGGAGTGGTTTCTGTAAAGGCCTGTTGCGGAGTGTTGATGGGGAGAGGATTCTATAAGGCATCATCTTTTCATTCTGAGAGGGACCGCGCGTGTGCCACAAAATCCATGGCAAAGCCCCCAAACACACACTTTAATTTCCAATGAACGCTTTCTATCAGCCGCTGATGGACTGACAGTGACTGAGGCTTCTCTCCAACCTCCCTTAGAACTATTTCAAGGTTGATTACGCCTTCACGCTCTCGCTTTAACTAACCCTGAACTGCACACATTTTTTATTTCTTTGTGAGCACAAGTGACTTGATGTGCAGGTAATTTTCCTTGAGAGATGTATTCATGTTTTTCAAACTTAATGCTACTTAAAACCTCTGTCATTGGAGCAAATTCTCAAATCATCTTGCGCTTAAAATAGACTGGATTAAGAAGAGTCCTTATTTCACCTTATCAACTCAGAGCAGATCTGTGATTTAAGAACATTAACATTTGGAGCATTTGGCACTGAAACACTTTACCTCACATTATTTTTCTTAACCTTAAAGTTGGTACAAAACTTTCACAAGATATAGCAATAGTACACATTATATCCGCTCCAGGTGCTATTTGCCTTTTAGGAGAATAAATCTCACAGATGCTTAAACCCACACCTGCGTGCTCTATGCACTGCAATATTCATGCGATGGAATAGCCTCCTCTGCCAGTCACACCATTCTGGCTCTTTTAAACTGGTCAGTAAACTTCAGCCAAGTTTGTACTTTCAACATTTGCCATCTTGATTTCAGGATTAAAGGCTGAAAAAACGGGCGAGCAGTGTTTCCAATTCACCTTGTGTGTGCTCTCTCCATTTGAAAAGATTAGGCTTGTGAAAGATAATTTGAAACATCACTTATATTGGCAGAAAGAAAAGATAAAATAAGATCCTCTGGGGTGCTGTGACCTTCCCTTGCGGATGAAAGGTTTGCTGGGAGAGGGTGTGCGGGTACAGTGCTCTGATAAGCGTGCGGCTCCACACTGCCTCAGGCTGCAGGCTGTATGCCACGTCCTGTGGATGGGTGCAGATAGCAGGCCGTGCGTCTGCCAGACAGAGGCGCTCACGGGAGGCCTCTGCAGCTTTCATCTTGCAGGGAAACCCGGAGACACACAAAACTTTACTTAAAAGATTATCAGGCGAGTATCTGTTTTGGTAACAGCAGGGAATTCACCACAAATCAAAATCAAAATCCAAATCTAAATAGGCAAAATGTTTAAAATGTTTAAAATATAGGTGGTATGGATTCACTACTAGATAACTGCAGTAATAATAATAATAATAATAATAATAATAATAATAATAATAATAATAATAATATCATCATCATCACCATCATCATCTGAGCTTCCACTGGGGAAGCTGATGGATCAGCCGTGAGTGGCAGGGGGCTGAATGCATTCCAGGCCTCAGGGGACTCATTTCCAGGTGCCCGGATTCAGACATTCCCCCAGCGTGACAGCAGTGTTGGGTAAAGGACGTGCTGGGTCCACACATTTCCCTTCTGCAGAATGCAGACTAACTTCTTTCTCCCTTTCATTTCTTTTTGAAAATGCAAACCATAGCAAAACTATAGAAAGAAGCAGTGATAAGAATTAAATAAAGAGGATAGAATAAATATTGCATTACATATTGGTGAGAGAAGCACTTGGGCATTGAAGCGTTTAGGTCATTTTTTAAGTCAATCCATCCCCAGTTGATTAAGGACAGAAGAGTCCTTGGACTGGAAAATACGACAGGCAGACATTTGATCTATGACCTGTTTTTTTCCTCTCTCTTTGAGTTTTAACACAAAGTATATACGTCTTCAAAAGTTTATCCTGACGTTCTGATTGGATATAGTGAGATATTCAGTGATTTGGCCAAAATTTTCATGATTTTAATGGTGAACAAGGCACATCTGTGAATGGTTAATTGAAAGTTAAAACAGAGTTTGTATTTCCCCAAGTTTTAAATTTATTTAAAAAACAATCATGCAATTACACCATCTGCAAATATATGAATTATTCCTTTCTCCTTCAAAATAGTTTTCAAAAAAGTTTCTGTAACTCAGAAATAAAGAAAAAAAGACATTGTTTTCTCACCTTAGGAAAACACATCAAATCGGTGCATTTTTCAGAAAAAGACAATACAAAATACAAATAGGAATAACTTCAAACCACTTGATACAATCTAAATAGCACCATTTATATTATAAACAATCTGGAAATTGCTGGGTGTTGTTTCCATTAGTGAGAAAATAGCCATCATTTGTTCCCATTATGGTTTGTGCATTGCATATTTGTCACTGGGTTCTGTCCAGCAGCTTAATTCATTAGCATGTTTATTGCATTTTAGCGCTGGCATCAAATCAAATTTAGGCCCTTTCACGTAGAGTCTGAATTTGCACAGATAATCAGGGATGAAAGCACTACATAATAGAATCTGCATTTGATTAAAGTTAATAAAAATAATTACTGATACTGGCATTGAATGAATTTGCATTGCATTTTATTGAATGTCATTGACCGGTATTCTGCTTTATGGCATTATTCATCACAGTAGCAAAGCATCCTCTGCTTTGCAATGACATTCATATGATGTGTGCACTTCCATTCCCGCATCAATCAAACGCTCCTTTGAGTGGTTTAAAATATACAATGGCCGTTTTTCTGTTAAATGGGCAGGGTTTACCATATCCAATGATTTATAAAAATCAATTGCAGAAATTGACATCTGAGTTACTGTGTCAACATGGACATAGTTCTGTGAGAAATTTGGAATAAAACCCTGTTGATCCACATGGTGCCTTTGAGTCTTATTTGTTTGTATATATTTCACCTGCCAGAATAGATTGTCTCTGAAAATGCTCTAGGTGAGCAGAAACCCTCTGAAATTGCCCAGGTGACCAGATGGCCAGTGTCTTTAGGCTCTCCAGTTCACCCCAGGGAGTGGAGAGGGCAACATTTTTTTAAGACAGCGATTAGCTGAAAAGGTGAATAGCCTGGCTCAAAATAAACTGTATGATCAAGCTTGATTTGTCCTGCTCTGTATGCGATATGCAGTGGTATAATATTATTCATCTTATGTAGATGTTTTTTCATGCCAGTCAAACAAGAACACTTCATCATTAATCCAGGACCATCCAGTTCCCTTGGAACCTTAAAGCCTCATTCAGTCCATGATATATGCCACCCTAACAACGGAGACAGTGGCTGATTTATGTTCAAACTAATTATTTTATATGAGATCTAGTTATGCGGCTACAAAGTACAGTGTAATACAGTGTGAATATATTATGTCCACAGGGTAAATTTTAACTGCAGTAATTGTTTTGTTGAAGTAAAAAATGAATCAAATTGAACTAAACTCACCAGTTATTGATTTAATACAATTTTTATATCTATGTGAAGATGGACATCTCAGCCCACTTATTGTCTTAATATTGATTCAATACATTAATTATATATTTTTTCAGCACAGTCTATTGGATAATTTCATTATTCATTGGTACGCTGTTTACTGCGATAATGCTCTTACTTGCTGTTTTTTGGGGCTTTCTCCCCCTGTGTATCTCTGACGGTGGGAACACTGTCATTTCTAATGGCTCTTCACTGTTTAAAGCAGCAGAATGAGATATTGATGGTACTGAGTGCCACATGAACAGTCTTGTTTGATAAGGGAAAGTAAATTCTACACTGTTTATCTCTGCTTATCTATATGCTGTTAACTTCTGTCTGCACATAATGTGCATTTAAATAACACTGATATTTATTTATTCATTTCAGTATAAATAATTTCAGTGTTTGGAAACAGCGCACTAGAGAGAGGCCCTGCAGTAACATGATGCTGCAGCCTCATTCTGTAAGAACATGATGTGTCAGACCACCTGCTGCAGGCTGGCTCACATCTTTCTGACACAGAAATGTTTAGTTCCTTAAGTGCATGACCTGTGAGGGTTCTTGCACATGATCGTGTTTAGAAAATCTGTGTGTGTGTGTGTGTGTGTGTGTGTGTGTGTGAGGGAGAGAGAGAGGGAGAGAGAGAGAGAGGGAAAGAGAGAGAGGGGGAGAGAGAGAGAGGGAAGGAGAGAGGGAGGGAGAGAGAGAGGGATAGAAAGTTTGTATGGAGTTTTGTAAAGTTATCCTACAAGTTCAAAGCAAACATTAAGTTTGCATACAGGGCAGAATCAGGCCAAAATCCACCTTTAACTGACATACAAAAAAGGGCAATCCAATTCTGGATACGTTTAAAAAAAAAACTCCACTCCAGTGTCATTAAAAAGCTCTGCAGTGCTAAGAGCTTTGCACAAGAGCAAAGAGAGAGTGAGCACAACCTGGGTATGAAGACGAATGAAAACAGAGGCAGACAGAGCTGCCCAGATTCACTCTTCAGCAAAGCTGCTTTTCTTTTTCAACCTGAGAGACAGTGATTGATACAGAGATGAAATAAAGATGCTTTGTTTAGTGTCCATGGTTATTCATTTACCATTTTATTGTTTTTAAAGCTATTCTATCAAAAATTCCCTTCTATCAAAAATGTTATTTGTAAAATAAAACAGATCTCATATACATGAATATCACAGATGGATGATGAAGGCAGATGTCAGTAATCTAACTGAATCAGGTATTGCATCTTTGTAATTGTTTTATTCCTGTGGCCCTTTGACGCTGACAAGTCAGGCTGGCCAGTCATAGGCTAATAAAGTAACTTTGTCACTTCCTTAATGATGGCGCTTACGGACCAGACATGGTAACTCATTTCCTGCTGATGCAGTTACAAGGCCTGACTACGACATCAAACAGCCTTGCAGGAGGACCTCAACTGCTTTAACAACCAGATAGTTACTGTGGCTACTGTTGGTTCAGCTCTTTCTTTTAAAAATGAGAAACCTTGAAAAGAAAAAAAAATCTTATTGCATTTGAGTCCAGCATTAAATCAGGAAGACTGCAGAAAGTATGATGAGTCATGAGTGGCAAACAATAGCCCATCAGCTCTTCCTAATTAATTTACTTTCCATTGTCTTGGTTCCCTGCCAAGACAATGTGAAGAAAATTAATGAAAATAATAACTGCACTCCACGAATCATAATAAAATTACATCTCAGAATAAAAAGGGAAGTCTGCAATAATTCATGGTAAACAGTTACAGAACTGTCAGCCTGTGTTCCCCCTTCTTTCCAGTGCAAAACAAGCGCCTTAATGAACCAATGAAAATGTGGCTATATTTGATAAGAAAGAACATGATTATATAATGGAGACCCAGAAATTTTCATCTTGAAATTCAAGTTATATGAAAATACATGTCAGGGAATATTTTTGACAATATGGTCATTTTAATAATTTACTTATTATCCATATAAACATTTCTGTAATCCTTAATATTAGTGTGATGTACACATTTTGCATCAAAAATATCAGTGTTTAGCATGGAACACTATAAAAAGTGGACTTTGCTGTTGAAGTTTAGTTATGAATGCTGTAATCTGGATAGTCTTCTGGAAATTTTTATATTTTAAAGACCCAATAAACAGAGAGGACAGAGTTATGTTTTCGGCTGTAATGTTATCTGGGATCTGCAGGGTGCATTTCTCAGTTATTGCAAAGCATCGAGGGAGCTTAGCACAGGTTTTTTTCTTTTTCAACTCGGAATAAGACTACAGAGAATTAAAGCCTGGACTCACATCAGTCTCCCGACAGCATGTCAGTGCCGTGTGTCCATGTGATTAATGATAGCGCCAGGAGATCAAAACGAAGCTGCCAGCAGCAAGCCTCCAATCACAAAGAACATTTTATATACAATGCAACGTGAAGAAAAAAAAAAAACACAACATTCTCGTGTAGCATTACTGTTCATAGGCCTGCTTTATTTCCTTGCAGCAGTGGAAAAAACACATTACTTCCTGTAATAGCATGCTCTGAGAGAGCAGGGTGCTGATTGCTTCAGCATAGATTAGACCGAGTTCACCTGGGGTCAGGACCACAGGAGAAAGGTTACGGTAGGGTTACAGTTTCTGCTGTCAGCACCATCATCGGAAAATCACTGCAGGAAAAAAATCGTTTTGACCCATAACTGCTATGACCTTTAAAATGTTCCATTTTTGCTGTTTGTGTGATTAATATTTATTGTGGTATGAGCTATGTCAAGCAAACAAACAAAACGCTTTTAAATTTGACATCAAATATGACACTGAGAACAGATACCCCTGGGTGCATTCTGTTGAAAGCATTAAATATGCTACAGCAAGATTTCTTTGACTTTCAAGTCAAATAACTTTTATATAAAAATATATCTCAATGGCTTTTTAAAGTGTGCAGTTCTGTCATCCATCATGTGTTTATGGGCTTGGCTGCATTTCAGACAAGTTTATCCAAACTGGGCTCAGAATCTGGGCAGACATGTTGCAGAAACCACGGACGACATCACTGTGTTTCATCAGTGATCTAATGGGGTTCAGTCCTTTATTTAACCAAATTTATACTCAAAATGCCAAATATGTTTCACTTTCCAAAGCAATCCAGGTAACATTTTGCACAGCAAAATCAAGTCTTTATTCAACACTATTAGCATTCATTTACCTCAGAAAAGTGTCTGTGTTGTCACACACTTCATACACTTCACAGTTACAGTGTAGAATGTTACAGTGTAGAATTAACACTGTGATTTTGCTGTGTAGCAGAGTAGCATCAATCTGGTGCAATGGTTCATCTACAGTTTGGAGGGCATTTCAGTCACAAGTTTAAACATGAAGTGACATTCCCTTATACTGAAGGACAAAGAGCCACAGCAGTTCGGTTTCATGCTATTTCTCAGCAATACTGAAGTATGCATGTGCTCCACAGGTCAGGAGAGTGACAGGTGGTGACTCTGAGCACCTTAATGATTTATAGAAATACCTCTCTGCTTTAATGAGGACCAATCCACTGCAATTTGCTGAGTATCTGGAGCCCCAGTGGTTAGAATGTCACCAGGGTTGGGCTTAACCCTCCAGTGGTTAAGAGACACCAGGGCCTTGATAAGCTGAACACTCAGAGGGTTAAATGGCAGGATGACCATAATATCAGAATAATTTCAGAGTAGAATTCATACATATAACTTGCAGTTAATGGGGAGAGAGAAGGAATTCAGTCCTCTGTTACAGTAGTGTATATGGTTTCTGACAGGCCATCCCTATATATGGTATATGGACCATTTCTGCTTCACATAGCACACTGAGTCCAGTTCCCTTCCCCAGAACCCCCCCAATCGCTGGCACATGAGTGGGGGTGGAGTGGGGGGTTTCAGTGACTCATGGGAGTGCTTCATTTTGAAGGTGAGGAATGAGATTGTGCTGTTGGAGCAACAAAGAAGGCGCATTAGCATGGAAATGGAGTTAGCACGGCCGTCCCTCCATGCTGATCCATTCGCTACACAGACAGGGTGAAAGTTTCTTTTGTGGAACCGAGGAACCACATTCAGACAGCCGGGGCGAGCAGCTGGCAGCAGAAGAGGCGAAATGTTCGAGCTCATTTGCACAGATGCACAGATGCCGAATATAAAAACCAAACAGCCCTGGCTTTAATTCACATGTAAACAATAATGTCAGCTTCAGCAATCTGCCCCAGGGTCCTTCTTATCACAAAAAAATTATGCTGCCCAAATGCAGCAGTACTTTTAAAAAGAAGCTCAGAAATATGGAAAATACAGCTGGAATGAAAACTGTATGAAAGCTGTTTCACTGCTCTGTGCTGCTTCTTTCTGCGAGGCCCACTAACACAGCTACTCCCCATGGGCACAAGGCCACGTCTGCAGCACCTGTCCTGTAGAACCGAGTGATGTCATCAGATGCATCAGCACACGCAGGCTCACCTTTTCCACACGGCAACCACACTACCAAACTAACGAACACGACGCAAAGCCTGGGGAACAAATGACCTGCTCACTGGTGAAACTGTTCAGCGTTATCTAATACTGTAATACTATATCTAATACTGTAATACTATACCTAATACTGCACACCAAATGCTTAGGCAAGGAGTTCAGGTCCACGGTAAAAAGAAAGAGCTAAGCAGATACACACAAACACTGCCATATTCTCCAAACTCTGCAACTGTTTTTCATAATTTTTTTCACTAAATTATGAAAGGGCTTCAAAAACCTAACAACCAAAAGAAAAAAAGACAACAGCAGACAAAAAAAATGGACATGAAGTTTTTGAAACTTAACATCTATTTCCCTTTTTTTGCCTTTTGTGATGACATCACTGGTCTTTATGCATAAAAACATTTCTGTCCAAACTGTGCTTGGAGTAATTATGATGCTGGTTTTCAGATGTGAAGTCTCCAAGGACAGAAGGGGTCAGTGCTTTCTCTCTCCGGAAGAGTCAGTAGAGGAAACTGCCACAGAAAGGTCGAGGACATGTCGTTAATCACAGACTGGGATACAGGGGATAAATGAAGTCTGGTGGATTCCTCAGCCAGAGAGGTGGTAGGAAACTATGAAAATAATGGCTGCCATTGATTTCTGCTTTTGAAATCAAGCTGCTCTGACCTGAATTGTGCTGGGGTAAGTTAGAACTGCTGTAGCAGGTTTTTTTACCTTCTCAAATAAATGTGAGGGTTCATAAAACAGTGAGAGGGGGAAAAAAGTCTGAAGATTATCAAATTGATTTTTGGAGCATCTAAATGGGTGCAGAAGATTCACTTTCTTCAGAAATGTGTGTTCATGCTTCTAGTGAGACACTGAATTTGCTCATCACTCTACCTCCCTGTTCCTAAAATGAAGAATCTCACATCTCTCACTGTCCTGAGTACCTGCTTACATCAATACACCAACATTCTGTATACTTACACCAAACAAAAAATAAAATCTGCCAAAATCATTAACATCTTCCTCATTCATTCCATCACTGATGAACACACTTCAGTCTTGCTGAGAGACCACTAAAACCCTCATCCCACACTGTGCATGACTACAAATCGGTGAAATAACATATTCATATCTGTCCATGAAAATGACACACGGAAAAGGAGGATGACAGAGAAGCTCGGTCGCAAACCTGCGGCCAGGGACAGCGTGGAGGTGCTTCCAGGTCAAGCTGTGATCGAGAAGAACGAGGATTTCTCCATCAGAGCAGGGCTCTCTCGGTCAGACCGGCAGCGCTCATTATTGTTATAACGTTGCCCCAAGAGGAGAAAGCAGACAGATGCTGCCATGAACAGTGAAAGCACTCCTTTGCATGTGATGTATGTACAGATTTTCTCTTGCTTTTAGTGGTAAAGGTACAGGAGAACTTCCCCTTGATCAGAGCTTCAGTGTTACACCACAGAGAGAAGCAGGCCTCCTGCTGCACCACAGGTCTGGCCTTGAGAAGGGTCAGATTCTATGGTACCTAATCTGCACCACGCACTGCAAAGATGGATCATCATTAATATCAATATACAATACATTTTTTTAACATTTTGACAAGAATGTTTTAAAATCTCCTTGGAGTTTGCAGGTTACAGGGGAATAAATGGTACAAGCACAACTATTCATCATGCTTTGCAACATTTTTCATAATTCTTGTAATTTATCAGTGAGTTATTACTTCTATTGTCCATAACTTAAACTGTGTCTTCAAGATTTTTTTAAAGGCAGTTGCAAAATAACTAAGTAAAAAACTATATGGGTTAAATTCATTTTGAATTTGGTTCATCGCCATTTAATTGCAGAATATTTTACAAGTTTAAACTTATGTTGTTATGGATTTCCCATATAGGTATGCTTCATTTTGCTATGTACAAATTCTACACTTTAGTGTTAACATTTTATATTCTGTGTACATCTACAGTATTCGCATGGGCTAAACACAAGGTCAGTGTGCAGGAGAATGTGGGAAGTTGTGGTGCATGTGTTTGCAGTGGTATGTAAGGCTAACTGTTCAGTCATGACCTTGCTTATTGGCAACAACCTTGGGTCTGATACAGTTTATCCCCTAAGCTTAAAGGACTTATTTATCCCCTCAGGTTTAAAGGAAACTCTCCTAGATTTTGTGTGGGTTTGTACATTGAAGGGATGAGAGACTTCCATGAAATCCAGAGGTGATATGACCTATACAAATATAAGCTTTGACACATCGCTCTCTCACCTACACTATTACTGTAGTAAATAATTAAATAAAATCTTGCTCTGGAAGTCTTTTCGCAGAATCGTGGTTCATGGGTAAAGCTGAAGGCCCTGCTGTAATAATAGCAGACAGAGAAACTCTAACCTGACAACATAAATTAGGCTTGGCAGGATTTTCATCCCGAATTTCAGAATCTCTATGCAGTTCTATTTCTCCTGCAAGGATTCCAAACTAATTACCTCCCAGTTTAAATTTCTTATCGTAGCAAACCCACAACGCCGGGGGTGTATCTGGAGAAACACCTGAGTGGACCAAACGTCTGTTCTCACATGGCTCGCACAGCAACACAGCTGAGCAGGAAACAGTGTGACTGGCCCCTCGGGAAATTGTTTAGCACCTAGCGATGAATGCTCTTTTTTGCACTCACTTCCAGATGGAACAAGCAGGTAAAGCTGAGGAAATGATAAGAGAGGAAACGATGAAGTTCTGTTTAGAAAAGGGCGGAAAACTGTAGAATTAATATTTTAGATCTACAGATATAGGAATCTAACAGTGAACCAGAAAAATTAAAATGCAGATGGGATTGAAATACAATGTGGCCAGATGCTGTAACCGCTGTGATGACGTCGCACACACTCACACACTTAAGCATGGGTGCTTCCACCTTCCTTCCGAATCTGACCAGTAAGACTGCGGCAAATGAAATATTTTTGCGCAAGAATGGGAATTCCTATTGCACTGAGAATTACGGACAACGTGATACCGGCTGCGGACCGAGTTTCGTCACCGGTTCAATAAACAGACTTTATTCAAGTTGTGGAGGTTGCATTAAGAGGGGATTAATGGGCGCGGCTTTATGTATACTAGCTGTGTCACTCATAACATTTGCCTATGACGCTTCTCTCTTTCACAGCAGTACAGGTCTGGGGGGGAAATGTAATTCATCATTTCTAACATACCCTGATTTAGCCAAAGTAATGTTAATATAATATATTTAGTTTGTTGTTTTTGTCACACCTGTAATTTTGCCAGTATTTACGTGAGAACCTGTGTGCCTTATGGAGGCGGGTTTCTCAAGCCTGTCTTTTGTTTGTTTGTGTTGGGTCTGTTAGTGGGCACTCTGCATCTTGTAGTGGCTAATTGGTGCGCCCTGTGACCTCAACACCACAGTTACCCTTCCGCAAGCACAAATGTAACAGCTACAGCATGAGGCAAATCCTCTCTCTGTGGAATGGATGTTTGGGGCACAGCAGCTGTTAAAAGTGAAATTAGACAGTCTTTAAAGAGCAAATGAATTTATTGTTAAAAGCACCTCAGCTGGTTTCGGCCCAGCTGCCTTCATGGTGAGCATAAGACCCGTGTCTCTGAAATAATCAGAGTGTTTGTGTCTTTAAGAGAATTTGTTTGTGGTTTACCGCAGAGCTCTCGGTGCCACAGAGACTGGGGTGTCTGATGGCTCAGTAGATGTACTCCAGCGTTGGTGCTGTGAATACCAAATTCAGTGTTTCCCTAGCACAGTGGTTGGCCGCTCTGTCCAAACTCTGGGCAGAATATGGAAACTCTGCATGCAGGCCTGCTCTAGTGGAAAGCTGTTTAGGACTGAGAAAATAGGCATAGGAGACCAGTACAGAAAAGCCTGGGAGTAGCAGGAGAAGACCCCAAAAGACCTGGAGTGGAATGTTTGCCAATGTAACTCCACTATACACCAATTAGCCTGGAGTGCTGCATAGAGACTAGTTCACACATTACATTCTTTCATTCCTAGATGCAATGCTTAGTTTATTTCAATGAGTACAAAAACACAGACACACTTCTTAGGATTAATTTAAAGGGAATACACAAAGCATGATACTAAATAGCAAGCAAATTTGATCTTGAGTAAAGGGTGCTAAATAACTAGCACCCTTTACTAGGTTTTTTGTTTTTTTTCCCCCAAACCATGCCAAATTCACACATACTATTAGGGGTTTCCTCTTCTGTCTGTTCCCTTTAAGAGGGTTTAATTATCATGCCAATTAGTCACTAATGGGATGTTGGTGTCATCTGTGCCCAAGGTTACTGTTCCTGTTCCTATGAGACGCTTCCTGAATGACAACACCAAACACGGCAGCTGCAAACAGAGTGGGTGCATGACATTCCGGGTGTTCCAGGTGTTAAATTCCACAATGTTACTAGAGTGAGACCTCTCACACAAAACAATAAGACCAAGATCTGACTCTTTCTTCACAGTGCTATTTTGTGGAAGATATTGTACTGGCGTATGATGCAGATGTAGCATCTATTTTGTTTTTTTTTCTTTCATGTAGTAAGATATTAGGGTGGGATGTTCGATATGTCTTTTTGATATTTTTATCAGGTTCAGGAAGTGGACTAATGATGGCTGAACTATATCTACCTAAATTTTACAGGCACAAAATCTAACAGGAACGAAACTGATGGTCTAACATACTGCAGGCAGAGATTTACACAAATTAGATGCTAAATATACACTAAATGCCAGTATCGCTGCAAAATGATTTTACTGTAGATACTGAGAGAAGCATATTTAGGTGAAAAACGCATTCAAACTTATTTGTATTCTATGTCCAGGAGGGTAGTGGCAGAGGTAAACAGAAGACAGCTTAACCTAGAACCTTAAAATGAACAGAGGACACCTCTGTCCCACTCTCTGCAAGTCCTCAGTATCAGAAAACAACATGTCCAGTACCCCAGTATCGATGAATGTAAAATCAACACGAGATTACATCATCCACACACACTCAACCTAAGCCTCACTTCTAGTTCAAAGGAAGAGCAACGCCTACACCAGACCCCATCATGCACTGCTCCGCCTGAGTGCCACAGTGAATATGCACGCTGTCCTGCAGCTGTGCCCGGCGTCGGGCCCTGCTCTCGGAGGGAGCAGCGCTCACCTGGGTTACCGCTGAGATCCAGAAACCAGCCCAGCCACTGGAACAGCCTGCAGGCCCCAGCTGCCTGTGCAAGGGCCCTCTCCATCACCCCAGCTGCGGGGCTCTGATCTGAGCTGCTCTAATATTCTCTCAACAAAAACGGCTTTCATGGGGTAATTGATTGGCCCAAAGTTAATTAGCCCAGAAGGACTCTTGACGTATAAAAAATGCAATAAAAAGTTTCTTTTTAACAGGTTTCAAGCAGTGATTAATCATAAGGCAATAACACACAAACAAATAATAAGTACAGAAAATATATAAATCAATTTAAATGTATGTGCAGCAAATACAAAAATAATGAGACACCAATTTGGTTTGAGAGATATTACTTTTTTATAGTGCAGTTAAGTGGCATATGCAGAAAGAGGTGATGAATCTGTTGGAGGATTAATTACTGAGAATTTGGTCACAGCTAGAACGAGAACTCCGACTGGCGCATCCACAAATAGACGGGGTAGAAGGGGAAGCCTTTGTCTTGTACTAAATATATCACCATTTTCCTGAATCTACTCAATCTTTTTGTGTTTTATGTAAGGCTGGCCACCGAGAGTGATTAATTAAACATGCTACTGCTGCCTGGTCTTTGGGTGAATGCTTTATCAAGCCTTTTCTGCCGCAAAAATATGCCAGCTGTGACAATAGTTTTCCATGATGTGTCCCAGATGGCAATCTCCTCAGGTCACACAAAGGCCCCACACTTCAGAGGACAGCCAGAGCAACTTCTGTGTTCTGTGTCTGGCCTGATTATATTATTTCTGTGCTCTATGCATGTATAGTAGCCCATTTAATCATACCGCAATGCACAACTTTGAGAAAAACAAAGCTTTGATGGTGGATACTGTACCAATCCACTTCCTTAATTTGCATATGGATATAATCAGAGATTCTCTCCATTTCAAAATTCCATTTAAAACACTTTCACTTTGTTACACATATTATCTTGAAAGGAATGTTTTCATGGACAAACAGCAGATCTTTGCATCTTGTTATATGTTACATCTTAACATTTTCAAAACTCATTGAAATGTTGTAGATATTTCACTTTGCATATTTAAACTGATATTGGTCCAAGAAGCTTTGCAAGTAGTTTATTTATGTTTGTTCTTCTCAAAGAATGTTTGACCAATGAATACATTCATTATGATGAACGGTTCCTCATTGGGTATCAGCTGGTTATACACCCCATAAATACTTTATTGACACGTTTGGTACTTATGATATTAAATATGATAGCATCTGAACGAGGGGATGCTGTAAAAGGTGATCCACCCACCTGCCGTCCGTGTGCAGACCCGATGAGCAGGCTGCCCTTTCATCTTTGCTGGGTAATTTAAGGGCACCTGAAAGCTGTCCCAGAGAATTCTGGGATGATTCAGTCTGGCTATCTACACCGTCACACTCAATTACGCCCATGCAAAGCGAACGGCAAACAAAACAGCTCTGCCTTCAGTGGAACGGAGCGCGGGCTTTCAGAGAGCTGCAGAGTCATGTTCAAAGGGCTGAATCACCACGCTGTTGAGACAGCAGAGGAAGTCCTCCAGATAAGAATCGGGAACAGCACAAACTGTTCACCTGCTGAATATTTTTGGCAATAATTTCCATGATAATTTGAACTGAAAAATGTCAAATTGTCTTGATCCAAACAAGACTAAATCTGCACTGTGCCTAAAGTTTTGAAATAAGTTTCCTTCAATCAGAATGCAATACATAATGGTCACATTATGTGTTGTTACACAAAAATTACTAAAACAAAACTAAAAAAGAAGTGAGATGAATAACATGGTCCATTACTTTTAAGTTGAATTTGCAAATGAACACAAGTAATAATTCATGTATAATTGCAAGTGTGGTGTTGTTCAGTACGAAATGTATTTCTTCCTTGTAAACTTCTCAGTTGCAGCCTGATCAGGAGGTGAGTTCCAGAATGCTGCAGTTAGCAGGGACACACTGTCTGTCGCGGAGGTGTTTCACACACTGCTGCCCTTCAGGTGTCTTCTGCAGCACTCCTGAATAAGGCTTCAGCAGGTCCCTCTGAGCCTAAATGTGTCCTTTCAAACATCCCCGTTACGAGCAAGTGAGTCACAAATAACCATTCACTTAAGACAGATGATGCATCATTTTTAATAATATGTGTAGATGCCATTTTTGGTTTCCTCAGTGAATTTAATGGCACTTGTGGGGAGGCAGTGTTCATTTTGCCCCTCATTTGCCCTACTCAAGCGATTCTCCAGTACCTGACAGAAACGTTTGCAAGTGTACGTTCATTTAAAACAACCTGAAAAAGCACCTTTCCATTTCGGTAATGTCTATGCCCGTGTCTTTGTTTGGAGGTGAAGTGTGAAGGGGAGTAATTTTCTGCAGATGGGCTCAGAGACAATGCCGAGAGCAGTGGAGGGTCATGCTGCACTTGATCATGGTGACCCTGACAAAGCTGCACGCTGTTTGCACGTTTTATTCCGCTGCGCTCTCCAGCAGTGGCTCTCTGAGAGCCCGTCCTGCAGGACGCGGCAGGAGGGGACTGTTACAGCGGCCGGGCCGTCCGTCCACTGCCAGCCGCGACCTGGTTTCAAGGAAAGACGCAGGGTATCTGATAGGGGTCCAACAAACTCTTGGATTCAATCAACATTTTCCTTCACTTTGAGGACTTTAGCCATCAGTAAAACAAATTAATCTCATATTGGTTATATTTATAAAAATAACACCACACTGCTGCTCCTTACCACTACACCACACTGCTGCTCCTTACCGCTACACCACACTGCTGCTCCTTACTGCTACACCACACTGCTGCTCCTTACCAATACACCACACTGCTGCTCCTTACCGCTACACCACACTGCTGCCCTTCATGGATCCTGACCATCCAGCTAAATGAAGGGGAATCATACAAACTAACAGATACAAACACAAACTCATACATGAGGCACAGATCCAAGCTGTAGCTCATTCTTAAAGGCGCTCTTCAGAAGCACAGGCTGAGCCCCTGTGGGCACACATTGATACCTGAGAGGCTTTTCCTTGCTGTTATTGGTCAGTGAGAGTGGATGATGGACGTTGTGAATTTTTAGAGAATCTGCATCAGTGACTGCTTTGTATTCTCTTCCTTAATTTGCACCCATTACGCTAAGGTCAAGGAACAGAAAGATCCTTTTTATTGTTAATGTGAAGTAACCCAGACTATGACATTCTATTTTTGTTGAGAGGATTAGGGTTTTTTTCTTTTTCATTTTAACAGTGGCAGCATGCAATCTCAAGTGTCAAATCTATTCTCAAGCCCTTCAGTATGGGAAGATAAGTGTTTTTCATAAACAGCTCAGACCAAAAAAAAAGGATCTCTACTTCGTGGCTAAAAGAAAACTCAAGTCAAAATCAATAACTTAATATGTAGTATAGTATGTATGAGGCATAGCCCTGTGGACTGAGCATGGTGATTCTGCACAGTTAGCCCACAGCTAACCCCCAGAGCTAACCCCTGGAGCTAACCTTAACCCCTAGCTGCTAGTGAGAGGGCCGGGACAGAGGCTGCCCTGAGTGGCTGTCATGAGTCGATAGCAGGAAGGAGGAAGTCTATAATTGATAAAAATGTCATCGCTCATGAATATCATGATATCATTCACCACCCTGATGACACACATCCTACCTCATTGCTCTGTGGAGGACTGACAGTCACTTAATGACCCATATTAATAACTCATATTTGTGTGTGTGTGTGTGTGTGTGTGTGTGTGTGTGTGTGTGTGTGTGTGTGTGTGTGTGCGCGTGCATATGCGTGTAATATATCTGTTCCCACATATTTCCACAAGTTAATCAGAATTTTTTTTCCATTCCCATTACCTCTGATGGGAAATGGGTGCTAAAGTAAATTTAGGCGATTGATTTTCTGAATATTGTTATAGTCATCAGAATTAGTATGACTAATAACAATAATCTCAATTTCATAAACTCCCGATGGGTGGAGCTATCATATGTTATCATGGCCTCCCTGAACTGAAAGAGTCATTGTGCTGTCCTGTGAAAAGCTCTGATTAGTGTTTGACAGCACATGGTCAGTGATGGACAGCATATGGTCAGATCAGCATCATTTATCCATTGCTGTGTTTCATCTTGGAATAATGAAAAAATGAAAAAACAAATGTTATTTTTCAAGTGTTTAAAATATAACACATTGCAAAATGGCCAACAGGAAAGTACAGGCCATAAATAATTGATAATTAAACATTTTTTGACTTTAGTTAGGAGTATTCAGGTTTACCCTGATAGTTTACTAGCAAACCAATGTCTACATGTATAAACTTAAAGTATAAACCTACAGCAAAGACTCAGATGCAAGTTTGAAAAATGTTCTAAAATGGACACCACTCTCAAAGATGAGTGATGATGATGTCTGAATATTGTTACAGTCATCAGCATTAGTATGACTAATAACAGTAATCTCAATTTCATAAACCCCTGATGGGTGGATCTATCATGTGTTATCATGGCCTCCCTCCAGAAAGCACAGTGACGATGAGTCAGATGAGTCTGACACACAGGTTTCTGCACATATCTCAGTGTAGCGAAGGGAGAGAGCAGTCACCCCACCCGGCCTTGAACCGGGTCTACGGGGTACCAAACATGCAACTTTGACTGCGACGCCAAAGAGCCAGGCTCGTTGGTATGGCAGTCAAAGCACATACTCAACCATAGTGACGGCACTCCGTCACACTCAGCTTGCCTGAAAGACATTTTGCCTTGGATGGTGGACCACCACCTGAAGCTGAAGCTGGTTAAAACTGAGATGCTTTTCATCCCATCCAAGTCCTCCCTGTTTCAAGACCTCTCCCTCAGCCTAGACTCTACAAGCCTTACCACCAAAAACACAGTGAATAGTCTTGGTGTAATGCTCGATAACCAACTGTCCTTCTGCTCTCAGGTGACAGCGGTGAGTCAGGTTTGCAGATTCTTCCTGCACAACATCCGAAGGATCTGCCCCTACCTCACTGTGTATTCAACACAGCTCCTAGTTCAGGCCCTGGTCCTCTCATGCCAACTACTGCAACTCCCTCTTTGCTTGCCTTCCTGCATGTGCGATCAAACCTCTACAACTAATCCAAAATGCAGCTGCGCAACTTGTCTACGATGTCCCTAAATGTAGTTAAGTTATTCCCCTCCTCACCTCACTTCATTGGCTACCTGTTATCACTCACATCGAGATCAAAACCTTGGTGCTGGCATACAGAACAGTAATGGGACAGCCCACTCATACCTACCACCCCTCTTCAAACCCTATGTTACCTCAAGATTGCTGTGCTCTGCATCTACAGGGCAACTAACTCTCCCGACCTGATGGGGGTGTTCTTCTCAGACACAATCCCTATCTGTACTGGTCCCTCAGTGGTGGAATAAACTCCCCACGGGGGTTAGGACAGTGGAATCACTGGCCATCTTCCAACACAGACTGAAGACCCACCTCTTTAGACTGCATCTCGGTTCTACTTCTATCCCCACCCCCTAACACCTGCTACTTCTTGCATTTGATGTTAATTTTATGTGTAGTATTTTGATGTATTATGAATTTGTGTTCTAGGAACTGTTGTATCATAGTGTACTTGGCTTTTGTCAGGGTGCACAAGTTAACTTGTGGTAGAGCTTGAATAGTGTTATGCTCACACTCACTGGTCTGGGAGTGTTGTGAGCCTGGTCTGACACTGTTGCTTGTTTAAATTGAATGGATACACATATGTTCTATTGTGATGGAAGTCGCTCTGGATAAAAGTGTCTGCTAGATGCATGTAATGTAATGTAATTTAATGTAATGTAATATAATGTAAAGATAAAAGCGTCAATGCCTGTGGTCATGTCTGTTTATGTATGCTGTGTTTATTTGACATTTCTAGGAGGTTTTGAATGCATTTTCCATTTACCATTTTTTTATTCAAAATGCATTCACTTCAGCTTCACTCATTGGAAATTCTAACTGATCGTGCAGGAGGTAACTGATCCCTGCTAATTGATGAAAATCAGCAGATTGCAGAGATGGGCTGGACATGTTATCCCTCCCTCAGTGTGAGAAACAGCAGTAGAAGCAGCTGGCTGGCCTTGGCCGCAGCCTCTGCACAGATCTGTGTATCTGGGTTACATATAATCTGCACTCAGTGTACGTTTCCCATCTCTCAAATGAATCCTCTGAGTTCTGGATAGGAGGAAAGAAATTGATCCTTATCACGATGTGCTGAGAGATGGAGCCTGGAAGATATCTCTATCAGTAATTGATCACTTCTAAAGTATCTCCTGTGCACCGGGAGATGTCACGGCGATATTTTGTGGTTGCAATTTGAAGCTCTGCTTCTAAGCATAAAAATCTAAAGACATTTGAAAGAGGGCAATTCTACAGAGGATATTACATAAAATATTGGAAATGTTTTGTTGCAATTGCCACACAAGATATCTTTTTTTCCTTGTGTTACATCCAGGGAAATGTAAATTTACATAGCAGGGCATATTGATATTCCATACATAAAGGTAATTGAATTTTTACCCATTCTTAACTATTAATTTATAAATCATGGGTATTCTTTGAAGGGCAAAGTCAATACAGGCCTAGGTAATTACGGTTAAGGTTTCCAGCTCTCCATGAGAATATTTCTCTGTTCTTTTTTTCTTCTTTTTGTCAGTCTCCTGTGTGTTTTTTACCATGTAAATTGTTTTTAAAGAAAAGCCATCACTTGCCTGCTTCCAGAACAGACATACACTGCTTCACCTAACCAACTAAAGAGTGAAGTCATATAACTCCTTAGTCTCAGTGCAGTGGCTTAGCTTTAGTTTTAGAATTGATTCTAAGATTTTACTGATTATTTTTTAAGGCAAGACATAGTTTCTGCTTATTACGGGTGTAAACCTCTGGCTTATATTCCGATACTGTATTGTTGCTATGTAAGAATTCATTTCAATATAATCCAATATGATTATATTTCAAGGACACATTTCAATACAATGTAGCTTAAAATAACCTTGCAATTATTCTATGCTTTTAAGACATGTACAATATCTAAGCATTATTCCATTATGTGTCACTGAAATAACACTCAGTGTTCAAAAATAACTAGGATCCTCACAAGTGCTCTAGTTTCATCCAAACTTCTGCATGAATATGAATAAAAATACATAAATAATAAATGAATGGCATGGATCAGTTATCACATGCTGCATGCATGGAGCTGTATGGTGGCTTTTGTATCAAAACATCGATAAGAACTGTATCATTTCACCCCTATTCTTTTTATTACTGGCCTTTTGAGCCCATATAGAGCTGATAGTCCACTCAGATGGTCAGATGAAGCACTCTGACCGTTACTCAGTCCAGGCTGAATGCCAGCGGGGATTCTGCTTTCTCTGTTAAAGCTCCTAAACTCTGGAACAGCCATCCAAAGAGATCAGACCAGCTAAATCTGTGTCTTCTTTTAAATCCATTAAAAAAACACTTTTATAAGCTTGCTTTTAGTTGAGCAGTTACTTGTTTTTTGTATTTTATTCATTTTGGTTTAATAATGTCTGTTTTATGTATTTTTAATGAATCTTTTGAACTGTTATTTAAAAATTGTGGCATGCATCTGTCTGTAAGGAAAGGCTGGGGGAAATGGAATACTCTCATATACAGAAGGAGCCGGAGCACCTGGGCAACATTACAGTAACGAGCTCTGCCAAGGGCGTCGGCTGCGAAAGACCTGTCCTGTACACAGCGAGGGAGACCGGCCAGCAGCGAGAGTGAGAGAGAGAGAGAGAATGAGAGAGTGAGAGAGTGAGACAGTGAGAGTGAGAGAGAAGACAAGCAAGAGAGTGAGAGGGTGAGAGAGTGAGAGAGTGAAAGAATGAGAGAGAGGGTGAGAGAGTGAGAATGAGAAAGTGAGAGTGAATGAGAGCAAGAGAGTGAGAATGAACAGTGGAATTAAGAAAGCCCTGCAGCCTGCAGTGCCCTGAGAAGGGACAGTTTGTGTGTTTGTAGTTTGGTTATTTTGTCTTTGTTATTCTAGTCTGTTATTTTCTGCAGGTGGACACATGAGGATGTGTTGTTTTGTTTATTTCTTACCTCCAGACTGCTATACGACAGGATGCCTTCATTTCAACCTCCTGTATGATTACACCTGAACCAGACCACGCCTACAGCGTCTGGAGAAATGTTATTCATTTTTATTTCATCACTGCCTATTTTTATACAAATTTTACTCATTTATTTTTAGCCCTTTATTTTTCTACATGTCCTCTTATTTCTGTTATGAATGTCATTTCCTGTTTTTGCTTGTTCTTATCCTTATGTGTACAAGTACAAGTGACTTGTACTAAATGTAAGAAATGTGCTATACAAATAAAATTGTTATTGTCATCATCTATGCAAACTGAAGCAGAACTGAATATTAACCATTTATAGAAACATGAGTTATCATGAGTTATCTTCTGATGTAACTGTAAACTCTTAAGGATTAGCATTTGGGGTTTTCAAATAAAAAAAACAAGAGATGATGAATACAGCTTAACCCTGGCTGTTTTGCTGTAGTGCCATGTACAGAGATCTACTTCCTACAGCTGAAATAAAGAGAAACACGCTCAAAATCAGCGACTCTGGCATCATCAGAGAAATCAATGTCAGACCAAAGCTACTCTTCTCAGTTCAACTCAGTCATGGCTGGGTAGCATCCTAGCTAGCTGCTTAAATAACCAGATCCAGGTAATGCTGCAAGAAGGTGTTGGTTTCTGGAAGGCTCTGATGGCGAGACAACATGTGGGGAGGTGCTGGGAATGGATCAGATCAAAGGCCAGATACAAAAGGTAGAGGGATGTCCCATTACCCACTCCTGTTACAACCTCACACACAATGCCTGGCACCAGCTGTACTTACCTGGTGCTTAGTGGCTCTCTGTGCGCCTCAGGTGACAAAAAGTAATTTGGAATGTGATACCGAACTGTGCCTTCACCCTGTTCCTCCTCCTCCACAAAATGGGGAGCTGAACTTCAAAGAGAATCTGATCTGCAGCGCGGGGCACTGAGTTTCCACATCTGCGGTCTGAGAGATGGGAAGGGAGGGAGGCGGGCGTCTGTTTCATCAGCCAGCCAGCTAGCCTAGCCTGCTACAGCGCGCGCTAATGACACCACAGAGCAATGAGAGGCTCCACACAGCCCCCGCGCTCCTGTGTGTGCCAGAGGCCATGGCCAGATACCCCTGCCACAAAAACACCCAGCGACCCCAGCCTCTGCTCAGGTGCAGGGGTACAGAAACAGCATGGAGTGACGGAGGAAGAGGTGACCCCCGAAATGCCCCCCACAAAATTGAGGCTAAAGGTTAAAACTGGCTAACTTGGTTATTTGCAGTCAGAGCAAGTGAGGGAATGATACACTTCTATTCTGTGACGCACACTGTAACCTTTGACACAGCCATGTTTGCCAAACTTTGGCTGTAAGTACAAGCAGTATAAGTTCACAAAGCTTGCATTACCTTTTAAAATGAACACTTGGTCTTAGTCTTGTGATGTTCTCTGGCTAGGCTGTGGAGCTTACAGGTTTTACCTTTTTACACCTGCACTTTAAGACACCCTCCTGTGAGGTCAGAAGTCCTTGGGGGTCATTTCAGGACTTCCTCAGTCTGAGGTGTTTGAGCTGCAGACAGCAGAGAGTGGCATGTTTGCTGTGTTGTGCTCTGCATGTAACGTTGTTCATTTGACTTTATTAGCAGTTCTTTTGTACCCTTGTTCTGTAAGTCACTACGGAAAAGGGCGACCGCCAAATGACAACATGTAAATGTGAATGTTGCACTTCCTCAGCAACTGATTTAACATTCAGTACGGGTATAAGCGGCCAGGGTTTCAGCCCATTTCCAGAGTCACCTTGCAGGAATATTCAGGTGTCACCTGTAAGTACCTTAGACACAGCCAGAGAAGAGATCATGGGGTAGAATAATGCATGCCCAATAGCCTCCCTCCAGTAATCAGATATCTTTCAGATAGCTGGTGCTCACCTGGTTCCTGCAGAATGGAAGGGTCACAGAAAGATCCGGAATGTTGCTCTGCACAAGCATCTCTAATCATGTGATTCATATTGCGTGTCACCTGTGCTTTTACCGAGTGCAGGATGCTCTGATCCTGGGAGACACTATAGCAAGATGTGAAGTGGAAATTGGCCCCTTACACCTGGGGAAAGTGAGCTATTCTATAGAACTCACACTTGTTCTATTGATGGGATGTCTGAAGCATTGAGGTCTTGAACACGGTAATATAAATTCATACCGATGATACAATAACGCAGCCAAGGCCCACAGATCTCTGAAATGACCCTTTGGATACAGAAGTGAAGCCTTGCAGATAAGTGTGGTCATAGTCAGTGCCTTGTGATAAAGCAGGATTTGAGCTCTGTAGTGTAAATCTGAGTGCATTGACAAAGAGCGGCACATTTGTTTCCTGATTAACTTTCATACACATTCTGCATTGTCTTGTCTACTTACACCAGTTACAGTAATACTGCCTCTGTCTCGCACAGATGTTGAATGACCGTAAGTTTGCATTCATTTACCATTTTCTCATAACATCACTTTTTAATATTTCAGTGTTTCAGTTTTGTAATGCATCATGGGAACATGTGCAGTAGCTGTGCCTGTATTGTGATTATTACATCACACTATCACGTTTCTGTACAGAAAGCAGCAACCAGTACCTGTTAGTGCACCTAGCTGTCCGAACACAGTGAGTCTGTTACCTTCCACAGGAGGGAGCATCAAAAGCCAGCATTTCATGGCAAATGTGGGGTGACTGAGGTTTTTTGGGAAAAAAAAAGAAACATCAATAAGCAGTTGAAGATAAACCAGACAGAAAGTGTTAAATTGGATTAGTCAGGCACAAGCCAACCCCTGGATCCAGTAAAAACCTCCAGGTTTTTCTGAAAGAAAGCGCTGTTTATCGTACAACAACAAGGCGTCCCAGATGAATCCCGACCATAAGGCCCATAGGGATTCATCTGGTTTCTGACACATGGACAGGTCGGGCCGTGCATGGCCCCCTGCGGCCAATGAGGGGGACCTTTTTCCATGATGCACACCACTGACAGCATCTAATGATTCCCTGAATTAATCTAAATAATTCCCTCCACCAAACCATCAAAAGTGAACTGGTTCTCAAATGACCCCACTTGGTGAAATAGAGGTTAAATAAATATTCCTTTTGGGAAGGCATCAATAGCCTTTATAGGTTGAACTTAAAATTGTACTGTATGACCAACCAAACACTTTCCCAGAGTTTTGATTCTCTCCTAGAATCATTCTCAGCCTTTAAATAACAATGTCATAACTGAGCACATGCCCTGTGAAAAGTAAAGTAGCTGTGAAGTAGTAAAAATATAATGCATTATGAACTTTAATTTTAAAAAATGGTTGAGGGGGAAATGCCTGTATTTTTTTTTTTTTCTCTCAAGGAAACAGGGAGAGGTGCATCAGGGTGATCTGAGGAAAAAAAAAAAACAATTTCATGAATATTGAAATTAGAACATTGACTGGTACATTATGACGTGGAAAAAAGGATGTTTGAATTAAGCATTGGAAGAGGTAGTGCTAATGATTTTTAGATCAGGACATATGGCTGTCACATTATGGAAGGAGGAAAAACAACTTACAGATTACGAAGTGTCAGCTACCTTCTGCTGCATTTCCCATGTTAATTGTTACAGCCCCAAACAAAGGTTTTCACTGTGTGTGTGTGTGTGTGTGTGTGTGTGTGCGTGTGTGTGTGTGTGTCCTTTGAGACAAAAAAACATTGCTTACAGCTGCACTCAACTCTGAATAATACGCACTTAACTGAATTATACTTTGGCAGAAACCAGCTTTAGTGTCAAAGTAAATTATAGGAGCACTGGTGTTGTTTATCAGTTTAAGGTTTAAGACCAATGACACACAATATCTTAAAGAGATGCGGTGTGGAATACAGGGTGCATTAAATTCTAGGCCTACAGTTTGGTAGTCTGAGTTCACCTTAACAGTTATGGTGCATACTCTGGAATCAGCACAAAAATAAGTAAACATTTGTAATTATTTGTTTAGTTATTTATTACGGCTGGGAGAAAAACAACAGCTGCATTGACAATAGCTTGCCGTACAGGTGCACCGACATCATCAGCAAGTTGTGCACATTTTCAGCTACAGAGTGCACAAATGAATGTTTAGTGAATTCCTGCTCCCTGCTCTGACAGACCTCTTTCATGAGCCATTCTTTGACTGGAGGGGCAGATTTTTGAAGTTCAGCCTGTTAGCTCCCGTAAAGCAGTAAGTCTCTGTAGGAGACATATAAGCCCCACAGAAGGAATATATGCCAAAACCACTGAAGGCTATGATTTTTATTTCACACATATTAAGGACAGGGACCAGGCCTGGAACTCGCAGACAGTCAGAACACTTCAGTCTTGTGGTTCTCATTAACATAATCTAAATTAGGAACATTCAGTAAAGAAATCTGAAGATAAACTTTTTTCATTTTCAAACAGAACAGAGTAAATTCTGGAGGGATTTTGGATTTCATTTTGAGCTCTTGATCTCCTTGGGTCATTGTCTTCTGCTATTTAATAAAAATTGTAATTGTTCATAATGACAAATTATTCTAATAACACTGAGTGTATAATGATGAATTATTCTAATGTACTGACACCAATGGCGATGACGGCTAAATAACCACATAAAACTGTCACACAATTTTAACAACCTCAACTTAAAATTTGCCCAGAGAGGACTTGTAACTGGGTCACAAGAAAAAACAGAAGACAAACAAAAAAAATCTTCTGTATTCTGTGTGCTAGCAGCTGAATTTGTTTGTGTGTGTGTGTGTGTGTGTGTGTGCGTGCGCATGTGCACACATGTTATGGACAGGAACAAAACTAAATATAATCAATACTGTGTCATGATACAGATTTGTAGCAGTCTAAATGCAAAGGAGATGGCACAGACTCCCTCTATGGATGGTAATATAATTTGGAGACAGCATTAAGAGACCATGGACCCTCACATTCTGCTGGGCCTCATTGCATCTGCACTGCACCGTTATAGCGAACCGCTGCTATAAAATAAACCACAGAGGGGTTTTTCTGTAGTCTTAGTCTGTACAGACCTGAGCTTACTATAGCATCCGCCATGGGCCTTCCCACAATCCGAGAGCTTTTATTGCTCCGATCAATATGATATTAAATAAAAACTAATTACCTGCAGTGAAAAGATGGATTTTCTTTTCTGGATATGGACTGCCAAGTTCTGACTTTCCCACAAAGGGAGTGTGTGAAAGACGCATTCTAATGATACAGTGATACAGCACAGAAAATGGTGCAGACATTGCCATATCATACGTTTGTTAGTTTGTAAGTCCTTTACAAATCCGGGATTTGGACAGTTTTTTATTCTGCATCAACTGCAATGCAGGTGCAAGGTTGAAATGCAAAAGTAGAAGGAATTATAAAATGCATTTCCTATCTTCTGATTTGCTTCAGAGAGCAAGTGGATGAAATACAAAACTCTGAAAATATGAATCCTGTCAGTTTACAGTGAAGCTTCTGTCTAATCAGTGTCATCCGTATAAAACCAAACATGAAGTGCTGTGGGCTGCAGAAAAGAAGTTTAATAAAACATATTTCTTCCAACATTTTCAGCATCACATTTTAAACAATAAATCAGGAAGTGTATGAGGGGAAATCTGTCATCCGCTCTGTCCATCTTAATCTAATACATTTCTGTACCCCTGAGAGATGCTGAATTAGACTATTTGTGTTTTGGAATTCAGTATCCTCACTGTATATTTATCGCCTGTCTTTGAATCTGCCAATTCTGCCAGAGGAGTTGAAATAAAAAACTTCCTAATAAACAGAATGTTGTCATGGTTCCAAATTTATTCATATATGCAAATGGCAGCATTACTATCAGCTGTATCAGCCAGTGGGATATAACATTCCTACAGGCTTCCTAAACTATATACGCACATTCACAGCATGAACAACACAAGCAGCAATCACTGGTGTATTGCACTAGAAATTTAGAAATTTGCACACACATCTCCCTTTGATAAAAGTTGGCGGAGACCGGATTCTTGGAAACCAAATACACACAAGTCAAAATCAGTTAATTAATAATTCATCTCTTATTAATGGAAGAAATTACAGTTGTATAATATTAATATGCAATTTTAATATTGAACAATATTTAAATAAGAGTGCAATAAAAACAAAAATAAAAAGTTATCCTAATATCTGACTGCAGTCCTTGGTGAAACCAGTATGAAGCACAACTATGTTCAAAACTGGCCAGAAGTTCTCCTAAAATAAAGTAAAACAAAACAGTGGAACTTGCTTTGAAGTCACAGATCGTCAGAATGTAAATGAGTTCAGAGAATACGAAGTCTGAGGTGAACAGCAGTGCCAAGCTGAGGTTCATTAAAAACTGCAGGTTAAAAATGTAAAAGGTACATGAGCTTGGCCCTTTCTCTGCAGGAGAACATTGCACGAATGGCCAACACCAGGACAGCTCACAGCAACTGCCTGAGCAAAACGATGGCGATAAACACTCTAAAGAGTGCATGGAGGAACCCCCAGAGGATGCCTCCGGCTGGATCCTGTACACACCCATGCCCTGGGCTGGCAACCCTCGCTCTGATGTTCTGGGGCCATTTCAGGTTTCTTCCATCCAAACTCAAAATCACATGATCTGAAATGCATTATGTTTAATTACTGCAGGTGACCCTGCGCTTGGGGTGCTCAACACTTCACCATGCCGACTCTGAATCTCCAGCTTTGGTTTTGCATAACAGTTGAACCACCAATTATGTGATTTAGAACTAGGATCAAACAACAGAAATGGCTCTGATATGCTTAATCCCTCATCCCTCACTCAACTGCACATTCCCCAGGTGAACAAGGAACCGATGAACACCACCTCATTCCGACTGTAGTTTATATTATAAGTGGCTAAGTAGTTCCTCCATAAAGGCCTCCCTCAGGGTTTTGGAAAAAGGTATGCAGAGTTGTCCAGCAACTGTTCTAATTCCAGGTCTGCCCACACCTGCCTTCAGCCTTGCCTTCCACTGAGCCGTAGTTAACCTTGTTAAAAATATTTTGAGATTCTGTTCTTTCTTTGGAGTGTTCCAGTGCGGGTGCACTGAGGTATTGTTGTGAGGTACGGACATCTGCAGTCAGGGCCTGTCAGTGTTTTGCTGACCTAGCACTGGCTTTCTATTCAAAAGTTGCCATGACCTTACCTGTCCTTGCGCTAACCAACATCAGCCTGTCCCAAAATGGGCCCAAAGATTTAATACATATATTTATATATATGTATATATATATAACAACAAATTAAACAGAGACAATAGAATGGTCATGAATATGCTAAACGCCTTTTCAGCATGTCTCATTGTCTGTTTTAGGTATTGTTAGCGCAGTGTTACCAGATGCAAGTGACGGCTGTGGGTTGGAAACAGGGAGTCACGGAGCAAAAAGGTTTAGCGAGGTGAAGTGGAGGCCTACAGTAAGCCCAGCTTATTATTCCAGACCCAAAATAGAAAGCCCTGACACAGCTCCCAGCCCCTCCCACTCCCACAACTGATACACCTCACCAGAAAAGAAAGAAATCAGTCAATCTCCCAAAGCTCAGCTTTGTTCAGCTCCATGCAAAAGCCCAACAGTGACATTTGTAGATTGTACAGTAGCCTGACAGTGGTAGATTTTTGGTAATACCTGTCTCTGAAATATTGCGCTTGACTCCACTATAATTGTGTGCTTCTAAGGGGTCATGTCAAACAGTGCTGATTCTACCGTAGTCTGTTTAAAGTGCCAAGGATCCAGAGCTGCAGATTGCACACAATTCCACAGCATCCACCTTTACGTTATCTATGCTAATGCACAGATAAAGCAAACAGCTGTAAGCAGGGCTGTTTATCTGCACAACGTCCGCTGATGCTAATGCAGCTGATAATCATTCTGTTAGATTTGCCAGAGGAGCTCTGTACACACAGAGCATTAAACAGTAACATTGTGCCTGAAAACTCCTGCTTGTTAAACAGAACAACAAATTATCACCAAAATAAACACAGGTATGACTCAGTTAATGAAGCCTCCGAAATCAAAGCTCCTTTGTATTGAAGTTGTAATTATTGTGTATTAATGATTAGTGTTGTAGGCCCATTCACGTTTTATGTATATGTATAATCCAGCGGAAGCTAAGGGAATGTTTGTTTGTCAGAAGCCAGTCAGTAATGATGGCTGCAGGTTTGCCTTTCACAAATAACTGACAAAACGTCTGAAGTCATGGAATGAATCCTTATATACGACATGTATCTTTGGTAATGAAATAACTCATAACAAAGTGCTCTACCTGAATGCATCTACTTTCTGAAGCAGTCCTGTGTGTGTAAAACAGAAACACAGAAATAACCAAGTGATTTTTTATGTCATTAATCTGCTGGTGACCCATGACTGGCAGGTCTGCATAGTCCCAGGGCTTCAGAGGAACATGACTCACTCCTCACATGAGTGACAGCGCTTGCTTTCTCATGGTGTTACACTTCAGAGCAGCCTTTGAGGTTTACAGCCTGTAGTTCTGCACTGATGGCTGGATTAATGCCCATTGGCTGCAGAGACGAGCCCCAACAGGGAGACAGAGGACAGAAAACCCTGTCACATCACCGCAGCGGCCTGCTGGTACAGCCTGTAAACGCTCTCTGTCAAACAACACAGCTTCATTGCACTCGTAACATAGTGACTGATATCATGTGGCTCATTGAATCTGTTGTAACAGGGGGTGGGTCTGATGTCTCGTATCTGGCTCTGTGAATACCACACGCATACTTTGTAAAAATGTTCATAATTTTCAGCATCAATGGCTTGGAATGGTCTTCCCCTGCTTCAGGCTTATTACACCAGGCTAAGTTAACGTTTGATTCTGCTTTTCACGGTTTATTTGCAGATATAAAATCTACGCGGTGCCCAGACAGTATTACACCAGGCCAATACCTTATTTCTAAGGTCTTCAGTTGAAGTCATTGTTTGGATGGGATCACATCAGCTACCCCAGGAGGTTTTTGGCTTTTAATTTTAATGCATTTTAATGACTGGTGCATGATCCACAGATATACCCAAAGGGATTTCATGCAGTTTTAACGGAGTGTGGAATTACAGTTGTTGATGTAATTTGCCATAAAAACAAAACACAAAAACATTTATGATAAGTGATATACAATTGCCACTAATGTTACATAAATGTTACATGGGTATATATAAGGCATAAGACAATAAATTCAGCTCACAACATATGTTTCACAAAATGGGGTTCACGATACAAAAGAAATACTACTGATAGGAAAACAAAAATATAACATGACTGAACATGTTTTCTGTACTTTTTCTTTCCTTTGTTTATAAATCAAACCCTTAGTCACACCAGTATTCATGATATTCCACAGGTTTGAGTACCACATCACTTTCATAAAACTGATCCATAACTGGCTAAACTTAAGGTTACTCCTCTACATTACAAGTTACTAGTCTACAGTGAGAAGTTAGACTGAAATTAGCTGTTTGTATTGATTAAACAAATCTGTCAATGAAAGTTAACTTGTTACAACGCTTTTATATGTACTTGGTGAAATAATTGCAGGGAGATTGACTGTGTGGGTTGCAGTATCAGTGATGGTCTAAATATTGTTACTCTTCAAAGAAACCCACAGATACAATTATGAGGAAGATGAGCTTATAGTTATTGACCATTGTTTGTTTGAAATGTGTGGAAATAATGAGAAATTAATATGTAATTTCAGTTTCATTATTTTATTATTAGCTGCCAGAACCTGCTGTGTTCAATAAAAAGCCATTTAATTACACCAGTGGGACAGAGAACAGCAGCTTCAAGTGGCTAAAGAGCTCCGTTCAACCTACAAATCCATTCATTGCCAATGCAATTATAATATGTCCTTTGAATCTGCTCTGTTAACTTTAATTACACTGTGCCTGTAACTATACAGCATTCTGCAATAACGTGTCACTTCTCGGCTCTTTAACTTCACTTGAAAGACCTGAAACTGAAAGGAACCAAAAAAATGTTTTATTTATTCATTTAAATTTCATTTTTGTTTATCTTGAGTCAGACGTTTACAGCAACGTAATGCACAAGCAGAAAGATTGTTTTAGGACAGGCATGTAGATAGGGCTCCTACTTTTCCACCACTCCACTACCTATCCACCAATTCGGCATCATGTCTGGCAATGCAAGTATGCCCCTTTGATACAAATTACCTTTCTGACAGTAATTAGACATTTTAAAAAGTAAGAGTATATTGCGAGATACTGTTCCATCACTTTACATAAATATCAGGAAGTGTACAAATAGCGCATATAGGGCACATGTAGTGTTGAGTGACACTTATCTGGACTATGCAGAAAGTACACACTGATGAGCTGTGCCCTGCATGGTCTGTGACCCCACATTGATTCAGTGAACGCTGATGCAGTTAATGCTTTTTCTTGCACGTGTGTGCAAACGTGCACTTGACCATTTTCTGCAGTGCCAAAAGATAAAGCCAAATTGACAGATGGATGACTGTTTCTCCTAAAAACTCATTTTTTTCCTTTATCAAATAAAAAACAAGCTTTTTTTCCTGGTAGTGTCAGGCAGGCAGGCAGGGACTCGGGCGCAGACAGGAGTGCAGGTTGCAAAAACAGGTTTAATGAAGCCAAAAACACAGTCCAGGAATCAGAGTCAAAAAACAGGCAAGGTCACAATCTGGCAAGACACAGCAAACAATACCAAAAACAGATCCAAAGGCAAAGTTGAAAGAACAGGCAAAAATCAGAAAAACAGGCAAGCAGGCAGAACAGGAAAAAAAAAAAAAAAAACACTCGTAGTGAAACTGAGACAAACTCACGACGAGACAAGAAACAAACGGGGATTATATAGGGTAAGGCTAATGAGGTGATGGGATGCAGGTGTGCCGGCAGGCAGGTATAGCCGGTCAGGTAATAAGGTGGGCGGAGACAGGGCGGAGAGCAGGGCAGGGCAGGAACACAGGGGAAAAACAAAAGCACATGGACGGGGAAAACAAAAACAAACCGGGCTAAGAAGCCACAGTCCTGACAGGTAGAGGGCAACTGTAAGTCCATAATTACTGGTCAGGATTATGCAAAATGTCATGAATCAAAGGGATGGTTTCAGTTTTCTCTTTTAATAATCATGGACAGTATGCCTCTCTGTTAGGCTGAGATGGATAATCATGGACAGTATGCCTCTCCATTAGGCTGAAATGGCTCTTTTGACATTTTACTTGAACACATTCTAATGCTCAGACTGCAGCCAGTGAGGCAGGCAACCTGCCTTTAAACTGATACAACACACCAAAGTAAATGACACTCATTTTACTGCTTATAAGAATCAGGCACTTTAAGGAATCTAATTACAGTGACAAACTGTTGGCCTTATAAAAGGTAGTTTATATGATTTGTGTTCAATAACTTGGAGCTGTTATTATATACATTTTCTGTAAGTTTTCTTGCCTACTCTAAGACAGTTTACACAATCTGCCTGCTCCTGTCAGATTCCACAGTGGAATCAGTCAGACAGCCATTACTCATTCAGTGTAAGTACAGAACATCAATTACTCTCACATGCTAGAGTCATGTGATCTACAACATCTTACTTGAGTGGCCTGCACACTGTGACCCGCCCAGGAAACTGAAGCAGACACTGCAGACGTGGGTCCCATTCTTCATCGAAACCAATACCACATTGTGATGGCCTCAGATTTAACTCCGCAAACGCTGAGAATAACTTCTGATGAAACCATTAACCTCATCAATAAGCCTGTGAACCGAGCTGAAGATATGAGAGAGGAAAATACTTTCTGGAAACGTTTTTTTTGTTATGTGAACTTTACAATGAAATTGGGTCTAATATGATGTATCCGCTTTCACCATCACCTCACTTATTGTCATTCATTTTACATTTCACAAATGTCTGCTCATCACTGCGAGTTAATAGGGGCCATTTCTGTTGATAAATTGCTTTAATGCAGGCCCCATGGTGCCTTGCTTGTGGATCTGCGTAAACCTGTGAGCCGCCGCTGTGGAGCTCCTGGCTGGAGGAGCCGGGTCTCTGCCGTGACGAAGCCCCCGCGGTGCCCTCAGCCGTTTCAGAGCCGCTGTTTAGCTTTCCACCTCACGACACGGCTTCCCTGGGACAGTCCTCTGCGCGTGGCTTTTTACTTTGTTTCTGAAGAGACATCAAAAGGAATTATCTTCAGACAGATTTCCTCTTATAATGCCATCCGCATCCATGTTTTTTAAAAGTTCATTTCACCAGCTAATTACCGTAAGCGAACAAATAAATAGGATTATCGCTGGGGATTTTGTACCATTTAAACAATTAAATGCTGATAATTTGTCAGCTTGGAAAAAAATAGATGAGAAAGAATTCATTCAGATGTTATTGCCTTAATTTACATCCAATTTTTTCCGCAAAGCTTTTCATTCTACAATGTCCCACCAGACCTCATTCACAGTGCTGGATATTTTGGGATAGTAAACAAATGCTGTGATGTATTTGCATATCCTGGTACGGCAATACTTACCAGGATATGCAAATACAGTGTATAAACACTCTTTAAAGTAGGTTTATACACAATAAGCCTCCACTGCGACAAAAATGCTAAAAATCCTCAAATATTTAAATCTTGGACTCACTTGTTTAATTTTGTTTAACTGTGTTTTTATTTTTGCTGAAAATGGGGAGTGAAAGTGCAGTGAACTCCCTGTCCAGACAGACATTTGACATGCACACAGCACAGACTATAAACATGCTACAGGCCGGAAACATGAACACACTGTAAAGACCTCGCAGAGACCAGTGAGAAGGACAGATTCCTCCGAAACGCAATGAAATTCATTTACTAGTTCATGCACTATAATACGTTTTTAAAAATCAATAATGAAATGTTTTTTCACCTGTGATTTTTGCAAAATGTTTCTTATTTGCTCGTTCTTATTTCACACTCTTCGTTATCTGTGGGATATATTCTGCACAGCTCCCCCTCCACACTGTGGTCATTCAGCCTTTTGAATGGTGTTATTCTCTCTGTGTCCCTCCCTCCCTCTGCATGTTCAGCAGGAACAGGGTTTCGCTCTCCGGTTGGTCTGGCTAAGCCAAATCTGAGGCAGAATAGTGTTGGTGATCTTATACACAGCGGGTTATGCCAGCAGAGGATTGCTTCAAAGGGCCAAAATCAGCCTGGATGTGAATTAAAAAAAAAATGCATTCATAAGATAAAAAGAAAAAAACTTAATAAACTTCATTTTCCTAAACCACAGAGTTTTTTTTTTTTGTTAAAATGTTGTTTCCATTTTTAGTGATATATCCATTGTAATTATGAAAATACATTTATCTTTAATTACAATCTAAGCAGGAGTGCATGTCGGTTCCTTCTGCTTTGCATTTTCCCCACAAACTATTCCATTACATTTAGCAAAGGTGTGAAAATTCTTATTAAATTTTACAATGTGCTGCACTGAGGCTGGCTCACTGATCTCAGATCAGCTCCCACTCCACTGAAATTTAATGTGCATCCTGTTCTTTCTTCATACAAAGTAAAAACCATTTATCTGGACTCCATCCATGATGTGAATGCAGTCATTGAGCACCCACCAAAGTATGAAAAAAAACATTTTACTGTTCAGAATCTGAAATACATCCTGTGTATTTACGATTTAGTGTTTAAAAATACTTCCAGTGTTTTTATATTCAGTGTTTAAAATGATGTACATCTGTATGAATACAATGATAAAACGCAGTGAAAAAAGTCAAAAAGACCTACCATTTCCGCCAGACTGGGTGAGGTTCAGAGAAAGGCTGGGTTCCTCTGTGCCCAGTCTGTTACATCGCCCTTGAGGAATAGAACTGCACTAGGAGTCCCATTTCTAATCATTGTGCTGAAAAACTGACATGTCATGTTTTTTCCTTTTGCAGGGAATACAGAGGCTGGACACTTATGTAAATGTCTCCCCTGTGGCTGCTGTAATTGGGAGCATGCCTACAGAAGCCAAAGATCACAGCTATAATGGTCAGGAGGGATATTATAATTGGGCTGGGAGTGAAAAACTGAGCCCACACAAGGCTGTCTTCTCCCTCCTCTCTCTGAAATCCCACGACAGGCCTGAGGCAGGAGGCCACACCCCCGCTTTTGTGGTGATGTGTGCCAAGCAATCTGCAAATAGGGACTTTCAGTCCCCAGCTATCCTGGCCTTGTGGGTTTTTAATGGGGGGGGGGGTTCAGAGGAATAGCTGTAATTGGAGAACTGAGAAGAGTTCCTCGCTTTGGGACAAAGCTGCAATCCTCACCACTCTGCGAGGAATATTTGCACCTAGGCATGGGAGGAAAGAATTAATGGACTACAGCCAACTAGAAAATTACTTGAAAATGCTATTTTGTATTATGACAATATAGCACGAAATGGATTTATATAAAGCCTTCAGTGCCTGCAACACCTCAATGCACTTTACAAGTAGGAGTCAAATGAAAGATGGAAAAGGTTGGTCTTGAACCGTGATTTTTATATGTCTATAAAGCCCAAGACTCTGATTATTCTGCCAATGAGTTCTACAGCAATGGAGCCTCGTAACTGAAAGATTAATTACCAACAGTCTTCAGGCATATTACTGCAGAGCATATGAGGTCAAATTTTAATATGTCCACGCACAAAAGTAATTACACAAATGTTTACAGAAGATCTAACATGTGCAACCAAACAGAAAAATTCTTTATTTGCTTGTACCTATATAATGCAACATGTACTCCTTCATTTACATTGCAATAAAGCAAGGGTTAGGGACACTACAAAGTACTGTACAGCCAAAACTGTAGAGTCTTTTAAGAAATTACTACACAGTTGCATTTTTCTTATATAAACTTTTTTGTGATTAAGTAGTTGACAGACTATTATCCTGAGGTGTTGATAGTTCTCTATATTTGCTTTCATATTTACTGTATACACTATTACTATGCTGCAATTTTTCTAGATGACCTATTTTTTAGTAGTAGTAGTAGTAGTATTACTATTATGCTATTATTATAATGGCACTACTACTACTACTGTCTTACTTGCTTATGTTGGCACATTGTGCCAGAGACTGCTATTACTCATAATATGAATGATAGTATGATATTGCCTCGTTCCTTGGCAGACAGCCAGCAGGGAAAGGCTGGGTATCAGCAGTGCAGGATGCTGTGATCCTGGTCCCTGCCCTGAGAGAAGCAGCAGCACAGAGAGGCGATGCACAGAGCCAAGCCTGGCACAGCTGCTCCAACAGCTCCTGCGATTCAGGAACCCTTAGTCTGACCACCTCTACAGCACACAGACACCGTCAATATGCTGTGTAATACTGCATAGTGCTGTAAGTGATTTTAAAATGGATGGAGACATCAACATTTTACTGCATTGCAAATGATTGAAATTATATTCTGCATGATCTGAGAACACTGAAACTAAAAATGAATTATTTTAAGGTGACATTGGTTTTATGATATGATTTTTTTATTAAAAATAAAAAATGAAATATGCAACAAATTCAAGTAACCCTGTCATTGAATTATATATTGAATAAAAAAAATGCCTGTGCTTGTTAATTGCTGCTGATTAAAACTGTTTGAAGAACAGGCTAATCATGTATGAAACATGAGATTTACAGCTTAGAAGTAACTTATCAAAAAGCCGTTTTTCAGCCTAAATCAAAGACACTTCAGAGAGACGGGGAAACTGACATCAGAAGAAGGATTGAAGTGTGGCATACTGATATAGGAGGTAATCAATGAGGAGACCAGAAAAGTAAATGAAAGATTGAGAAATCTTTCAGCAAGTCAAGAAGAATGAGCCCATTCCCCATAAGTTAAAAATAATTAAAATAATAACAAGTACGCCAACTGAAGTCAGAAAATGGGGACGGGAAAGTCCTGTACTGTAAAACAGGCAGTGGGCGGCAGTGTAGCATAGTGGTTAAGGAGCAGGACTTGCAACCGAAAGGTTGCCGGTTCAATCCCCGCTGGGGCACTGCTGCTGTACCCTTGGGCAAGGTACTTACCCCACAATTGCCTTAGTAAAAACACCCAGCTGTATAAATGGACAGCATTGTAAACCTATGTAAGTCACTTTGGATAAAAGCGTCTGCCAAATGAATAAATGTAAATGATGTATCTAAATGTAAAAGCGTTATTTGGTGATTATCATCAGCTTGCCATTGCTCACACCATTAATAAACTTGTGATTTAGTATTATGGGATAAAGGGTTCATACAGTAAGCAAGCCTCTGAAATTGTGGAAAGGTTTTTAAGTTAAATAAAAAGGGTTATTGCATAACATTTTCTTTCTGTGTGTGTGTAAAAATATGTCTTCTGAAATCCTTCACTCTGTTGTAATACAGAAGTATGACCTTTTCTCCTCCTCTTTCAGTGTTCTCAGAAATATGATTAGAAGCAGCCCTTTTGTACTTAAAGAGGCTCCTTTTTATTTCATAAAACAAGATTCTGTATGACTGCCTGGATAAAAGCTTTAGTCACGGCACATTATAGCTGCATGCCATTGGGTGACAGGAGCGGAGCTGTACGTCATTGGACGATGGGAGAGCTGCAGTTTATAGAGCTGTGCTGCTTTGCTTTAATGGCCAGGATGACATCCCATCAGACTCTCATAAACGGACACATTATGGGGCAGAGAAAGGAAAATAGCTCTCTTTACACTGTTACTTTGTCATGCTGTTAAAATCATTCATCATTTTCATACATCTGCAAATGTCACTGGACATCACTGCAGGGCCGGAGCTTCTGCAAGACAGCGTGAGACCGGAAAATCACAAAGTGAAATTTTAATAGAAAATGTAGCAAAGTAAAAAAAAAAAAATGTTCATAATATTTTGAGAAATGTATGATTGGGTGAGATTCAAATACGGACCATGTAATTCATCCCACACTGCATGCCAGAGGAACAGCAGGCAGGTGAGGCCTTCACAATGCGTTCACCCCAAACACAGGAGGCAGACTGAGAATCTGAGTGTAGAGATGCGTTTAGATTTTGTGGTAGAAATACAGCTATGTCAGAAACAGCAGTAAATTCATGCCCATTATCGCAAACAGCCCAAACAAAGTCAAAGTCATAACCAGCAGCATCAGTCTCAGAGATTGCCTTTTGTGTTAAGATGATAACACACCACAAGAGACCCCCTGAAAGCACGGGGTGCAGCTGGTTTCTGTCACCAGGAATGGAGGAAGATAGCAGAAATCCAGGACTAATGCTTTTCTTTGTCTCACATCGCAATCCCAGTCTAATTTGCGGCCTGACGTTGCCCTGCGGTCAAATTCGATGAAACCTCTCCTTCCTGATAAAAAAGGAGTTTATAAAAATCGTTCCAGCAAGGTCGCCTGCCGTGGGTGCAGCCTCTGACAGCTGCAAGCAGACGTGCAATTCCGAGAGAGAGCGAGAGAGAGAGAGAGAGAGAGAGAGAGAGAGAGAGAGAGAGAGAGAGAGAGAGAGAGAGAGAGAGGGAGAGAGAGAGAGAGAGAGGCAGGAATAGAGGGAGTGAGAGGGAAACAGAGTGAGAGAGAGAGAGAGAGAGAGAGAGAGAGAGAGGGAGAGGGGGAGAGAGGGGGGGAGGGGGAGAGAGGGAGGGGGGGAGAGAGAGAGAGGGGGAGAGAGGAAGGGAGAGAGAGAGACAGAGAGAGGGGGTGAGAAAGAGAGAGAGAGGGAGAGAGAGAGAGAGAGAGGGAGAGAAAGAGAGGGAGAGAAAAGAGAGAGAGAGAGAGAGTGCAGCCAGGCTGTATTGGTAGCTCTACACTGAGTTGAAAAGAGGAGTGAGGCTCATGTAGAAATGGAGTGATAGTTCGCAGGCTGACAGTGTGGTGTTGTGGCGAGGAGCTTCATGAAATATCCCGCTCTATACCTGAGCAACGTCTATATATGAGTGACAGAAAGGCAGGGAGGAGCCCTCTGTGTTTGCAGGGCTTTACTCCAGGCTCTGAGAAGCCTCCAGTGGCCTGTCCATTCCCCACACACCCTGCAGAAGGCTTACAGGACGGAGTGGAGGAACTCGGGAACTCAGGCTGAGCAGCACGAGGCCCAGCGATCAGTGAATAGTCCTGACAGGTGCGCTCTGGGTCCGACAGCACAGCACACTTTACAGATGAATAAAAGATGACCAGCGCAGTTTGAGAGTTTCAGCGTTAAAGCTCTGTAATTCCGGAATGCATTGCACATTCTACCACCTCTCCAAGTGCGGGATTGTCTGCAAACTGTTTATATGGAGCTGCACTGTCCAGAGGCTTGCTGACGTGAAAGCAAGAGGCAGAGCCAGTTCTGCAGAATGCAGGCCATTTATCATTATGAATGTTTTAAGAAATACATAAAACATTTGTCAGGTCACCATAAGTAATGGTTATTTCTTATATGATTTAAATATCACTAACCACGCCTTCTCATATAACAACCTTTTCATATTTCAATTGATGAGTGTCCGAAACTCAGTAACTCTTTCCTTTAAACAGTTCAGTCCATCAGTTTGCTGACCCTGGTCTGCAGCTTCCAGTGATGATAGCTGTCATGACAATAACAGGTAGTTTTCCAGGGCAACAACAGGCATAACAAGCTGCAAATGGCTGGCTGCCAGGCTGGAGTTGTTTACTTGGCTGTGTCCGCCATGCCGGTCAATCAGGGCTGTCTCAGTGCAATTGTATTCTGCTCAGTCTTTCGCTTTGCCTCTCCTGAGTCTTATAGGGGGTTTGCTCACGGCTCTGCCTTGCCCTCCTGCCTTCTTACAGAGTAAAACAGGACAGCACACGTCAGCACAACACAAAGACACAACAGTGTATGTCATATAGCAACACACACAGCCCTCTTCCTCTTCTCTCTCTACCTCTCTGTCTGCGGACATTGTTTTCTAATGTTTCCTGTCCTCCTTACCCTGTCTCTCCCCAGCAAGAGAAAAATACCATGATGCTGGAATTGTGATTGCCAACAAAAACAACCCCCACAAAATGACTTCCAATTTCCCTCCCTCCCACTGTTACTCCCCTGCTGTCACGGTGGCTGGTTTCTGTGCCTCCTTTAGGCTGCCCACTCCTGCACACGTGTCACCTCAACCAACTCTCTCTCCCTGCCTCTCACCCCCGATCACTCTCTCCCTGCCTCTCACCCTGCCCCCCCATCACTCCCTCTCCCTGCCTCCCCCCCCACTCTCTCTCGCTGCTGTTCCTGAAGCCCGTAAGCAGTCTGAAGGACCTCACTTTACCCCTCCACCTACACAACATCTCCGCTCTCTTCCTGAAGTAAAAGGATACTTTTGATTAATCGTTTAAGCAGTGCTGCTGCAGTGTCCCTTTGTCTCTTTTATCTGCAAGATGAATGCAGATTACAGCCAGCGCTTATTTCCCGAACCCTGGACACCAGCAGGGCCATCACTCCACCGAGGCCGCACTCGCTTCAGTGATCGCTGGCCTTGTCTTAGCACAAGCAGCTGTGTTCTCATCCATGGTGATTCTGCTGGATCTCTATACGGACTTCAACCCAGCGCATCACCTGGTGCCCTCAGTTTCAGCCTCTCCAGGTCAGACACATGGTGTCCTCTGAGGTCAGGGTCTGTTGGTGCAAAGCTTCTCCTTCGGCAACACCATGGCAACCTGGAAACGATGCCTCTGACAACACTCTGACCACACCCCAGAGCTGGGTGTGTTGGATTAAACCATCAGAACAACCGGGCCCCTCACACCCAACACCACCCATTAGCCAGACAGCCCTGTAGCTTTGCCCTGCACAC
>CM032883.1:38071667-38169167 GCA_019176425.1 Megalops atlanticus | reverse complement strand
GTACAGATTTCTGCGCATGAATCCGTATATTGAATATGAATCAAAAAGAAGAATACAGGGGCATAACTGTAATATTTTTAGGATTTAGAATCAGTGGGTTCTATCACTGTATTTTTTGTTTTTGACTTTGAAACTTTGTACTTTGTTTATCTAGTACACCGTTCACCTGGCGCCGACCACATTTTTTTGTTTTGTTTTTACTTTGCGCGAAATAGGTGAATGAAGTAGAATATGGGCAATTCATGAGGAGATAAACGTCGGAACTAGATTTTGGATGTTCCTGGAGTTAACAGACGGAAACCTGGACATTGTTTTAATTTAATCTTATGGCTTGAAGGTAAGATTATTTGTCAGTACGAATTTGTTGGTCTTCATCCCGTATTGCTTTGTTTTATAAAACAGTATTCGAAAAATAAAGTATGTGTGTGCGTAGGAGGACTTTCAAATATACATTATAACACTGTGCTAGATGAAATTTATGGGATGTGAAGCGTACAGAAGCGAATGATTTGTAAACGGAAATGTGTCTTTACCTGTCTTTGGCATTCCATAAACCTTAAACAGCGAAGTACATAACTACTGTATGACGCCCAAGTCTCACTGTGATACGGAAAAGGATGTAGCATTGCTCTGTAGAATACATGCTATTAATAGGAAAGTCGACTAGGTGCTGTTCTTTCACACGGCGGAAATGTTATTGATTTTTGTGTTAGATGGAGTTTTTTTTTCAAAGAGGAATACAATTTGGAGATCTTTGAGATCTCTTGGTTTCAATAGTTAATGTCAAGGAAAAAAAATGTAGATAATTTCTTAAACATTGGGAGTTCGTCCATACATCAAGACTTGTCAGAATACATAACCAAACTTTTAACGCGAGTTGGTTTTTGTACTTGTAACATGTTTCGATCATAACATGTGCGTGTGTATGTGTGTGTAGGTGTGTGCGCGCGATCATGTGTGTGATTAACATTTCGTTCAAACAGTTTATTAATGTTCACAATTAAATTTCTAATCAGCTCGCGATGAAACTCTCACTCTCACTGGATTTCCCTTTGCATCAGTGCTGGTCTTATAGGAGGTTTCTGCAAGATAGGTATTTGCCAGCTAGAGTTAATTAGTAAAACGACTATTTGCAATCACTCCTCAAAAGGCCTCACCAAACGATGGTTAATTAATGATTATGTAAACCTAATCTCCAAGTCAGCACATCAAAGGCCGTGGCATTATGTTTATTAATGAGCCGAAAGCCTGACCGTGTTGAATTAAATGTTGTCGTCTGTGTCGCAGCCGAACGCGGCGCTTGTCAGATCGGTGAGAGCGTTCTATTAAAGCATCGGTTTAGCGAGCTTTCAGGGACGCGTCTTCTCCTCAGTTGCTTTCAGGAGCAGGACAGACCTTTACAATTTCTCATTGGCAAACAACGCAGTTCCGTCTATGATAAATCTGAAGTGAAATGTCTGTTTTCATCGCATTGTAGTGTATGATTGACACTCGCTCCCAGAATGTTTAAAGATTCATCCTCACCAGTCAACTGAATTCACTTCAGAACTTGACGGGCATTTTTTTATTCACGGTTCCTGTATGAGCGTCACCTCACCCTGTCCTCAGCCTTGTACACGGTTTCAGCGCCATTCGAAATGAGACCCACAAGCGGTCATTTGTGAACAGGGAGTGTAGCATTTGCGAGAGAGCGTATCCCTGCGGAGCCCGTGTGTCCAGCGTTCAGAGTGATGAGTTTTGACAGATTATTACCAGTTTTTACAGGCTGACTTGTGAACAGCGAGATTAATTGAGCAATATGGACGAGGTATCTAGTCCTCTCTGTGTTTCAGTGGTCGTGTGTGGTATACATGCAGACTAGTGATTCACTAATGATTCTAACAGACCGTTTTTAGGTTGCGCTTGGATGGAAATGACCATATAAGCCTGGAATCTCACGGACAACTTAGTATTATTATTTCAGGAGACAGGGTCCCTTTCAATAAAATCAGTTAAAAATGTCACACTACATCATTTGGTATCGATTTCAGCATAAACCATGGTATTTTTTTTAATTGGAAGGCATTATCTGTAGATTAGGCATGCATCTTACTCTTTATGGAAGGGACAGAAAAATGGTTTGGAATAGCCATGTCGCTTTTCCAGATCACAGGTTCTCTAATTTTTCAATCATCTGAGAGGGTTATTGTATTCACTGACTGAAGCAGCCAATCCATATACTATAAAGATTAGTGAATCTGCACGCCATCTGGGTACCACTGATCTAGGAAAACAACAGCAGAGAGGGACTTTGTGCATCTTAAGCAGCCTCCTCTAACTGCTCAGGAGCGATTCTCTGCATCTGTGCAGTAAGCGCCAGCAGCAAGTGCAGGCAGTGTTCTTTCAGCCCAGCTGTTTGTGCCACGGAGTCCTGATGAAACCACAACAGCCCCAGCTCCATGCGACTGTTGTTTCAAAACTGCAGCTAACACAGTGTGGAAAAAAAAATAATAATATGGGTCTTTTTTAGGGTTTTTTTAGAACCTATTTTTGACATTTCATGTATTTCAAAGGAGAAAACATTTTCTTTAAGTTTGATAAGATATTCAGTCCAATTTCATGGCAGAACATAGCTTTGGCACTTGAAAAATGTGATTCATTCTCCATACAGGTAAGCATCCTATTCCGTTTCTTTCTCCCTGAGTGTGGGGACTAGGTGCTGCTGGGGCCGGGTCAGGTTCAGGTGGGAGGTTAAGGTGCCTTCACTGGTGACAGGTGGGTGGGGCTTACAGGTGCAGATTAGGATCTGGCTGGGGTCAGGGTAGGTCTGGCCCACAAAGCGCTAATGCAGACACACACAGCTGGATCTTTTCACAGAGTCACGCCTCTTCACTGTTACCTGATGGGAAAGGAGAGGACATGAAGTCCTGCCTGTGAAATGCTGAAAAGCTGTCACGGCTGTCAAAGCTCAGCTCACTAAATCCTGTCATTTGTTCCCTGCCCTCTCTCCCACCCACACTGAGTTTCCTGGTCCCAGATTCAGAGACGTGGCACACAGCAGACTCATACTGTATGTGGCACAGGGTGGTTTCAGGCTCATACGGTATGTGACACAGGGTGGTTTCAGTGTATGCACAGTTCATCAAAGGCAACAAAGTGAATACAGATGAATGATTAGACCACTAAATCTCAGTTTCCACACAGGAGATGATTCAAATAAGCACACATAATATTTCACTTTGCTGAAGAGGGAGTAAAAATTGGGTGGTCACAGTTAGCACAGTTCTTAGAGATGGAAGGAGACACGTGGTCAGAGCAGCCTGAATCATACCGACAAGCTTTTAGCGTCACTGCTCTGACCTGACCTGCCCTCACTCCCTGTTTACGGTCATCCTGCCTCTCTGCTGTATACATCAGGTGGACACCAGAGGTAGCTCACCTTACAGCATATAACAGCAACCCCCAGTCAGACAGGTACTTATGATAGTCTTGAATTATGGAACGCTATTGGACAAGCTTCTCTTTTGCTAGCAAATCTCTATTCAAATAGGGGTGGATTTGACTCTCATGTTTCCCTCAGAGCATAGGGGATATTGACCATGGCTACAGTTCCAGAGTAAATCTTTGATCGATAAAGATTTGTTAATAAAAATATGATCCAGACTGTCACTAACGGTGTTAGTTATTCAGGGTTTTTGTTAGCCTGTATATGGGGAGGTGGTGTGGTGTAGTTGGAATGCCGCTTGCAACCGAATCAGTCTGATTCCTGGTGGGGAGTCCAGTGTACACTACCATCCATTGTATTTTTCTATATTTACCTTTCAGCAGCTGGAAATGTAATGTTCTCTGCATTTTTAACACTGGGTGCTCAGACGGTCCCCCAAATCCTGCCAGCACATCCTGATTGACATGGAATCATTTCTCATTTTTATCTATGCACAGATCTGAGTCTCCTTCCTATTCCACGGCATTGGGCTGTTTATGTAGAAACTGTCAATCTAAATGTAATTATAGTCTCGCCCATTTTAGGAGTCTCTTTGTAAATCACTTTAGGAATATTCAGCGTTGTTGGCAGAGATTAGATTACCCAGGATCCTCTCAGTGTTAATCTCCATGCGTATCAATTCTCACAGAACTCGTGAGGCTGTAGATATTGACCTCTAAATCACACACACATGCATTTCCACCATAATCACATTTGCAAACTCAAAGGATGTTTTATTGAATTGTTTATTCTCAGACACGCCGCATCACTCCCATGCGTGCTGGTGGCTCTGCCATCTCCACTGATGTTATCTGCCTAGCATTTACTAATTTTCATCACAGACAATGAAATTCAAAGGTGACCTGAGGCACATCTCTGAGGTTTTCACACATAATACATTCATACAGCTGAATATTTTATTTTTACATTTCAGGTTTAGTATCTGGCTCAAGTGTAAAGCAGCAGTGCCTCACCAGGGATTCAAACTGGCAATCTGCTTTGCCCTTTTCTAGCCTTACTGCTGCCTGCTACCATGATAAAATCCCCTGACTGCACTCAATTAAACTGACTTCAAGACGTAATGCTTTCGCTGTAGTTCCACCTCCCACTGTTGGCTGTAAAACATTGTACTGCCAGTGCCCATAAGCAGCCACTGTTAGAGAGCATTTTAGCAAGTTTGTGGGGATCAGAGATGGGCTGCAAGTGTCCTGCTGAGACTCCATTTTTACTGAGGAAACTGTCTGTCATTGAAAGGTATCTCAAATGACCTTCATGAATCTTCATAAGAGCGGTCATGCATGTGGGAATTCTGCTTAGTAACTAGGGAGTTATTACCTCAGTTAGTTACATATGGAAGCCAATGAGTATTTTGTCATTCGTTTATTAATTTGGGTTGTCTTCACCTTCCCTCTGTTTGTAGAACAAAAATGGTATTTCTGAGATTTTGATTTAACAGTAGAAAATCTACTCTTGTTTACTATGAAATTTGTATAATAATACAATATTTGTCTCTTGATATTTTTATGGTTACATGAGTGAGTAGTCTACGATGAAGCCTTAGTGGTTGCAGATGAAGTATTTATGGCTTGTTTGTCTGTTTATTAAGTACATGCTACTAGTACATACAGTACTAATTTCCTTTCTTCTGTTTTTTTTTTTAAACTTCAACCAGCCATCTATGTTAGTTTTTTTAAGGTTGAAGATAACATTGGAATGACATATGGATAAATATATATAACAAATCTACCATGACCTCAAATGCCCGTTCATTAAGTTCATATGAACTTAATGAGCAAACTTTCCCATTGGCAGTGGCTCCGGATCACAGCTGGGGTTGATTGGCAATTATCTTGCAGAGTAGAAAGGAAAGATGAAATGGCACACACTCAGCATGTGGCTCATTTCAATGTTTTATTTAAGAAAGAGCATTTCTTCCAGAATCCCTTCCCACATACTCCTCAGAATTTTTAACGCTGTGGTCCACAAAGTGCTCACAACTTCTCTTTGGATTATTCAGTTTTGTAGGAGGCTTCTGTTTCTATTTGAACATATTTTATTTGAGTCTGACATTCAGTTTGATCAGCTGCAGAGAAATTACTGATATCAATAATAAAAAACCTCCCCACCAAAGCAAAACAAACAAAGCAAAAGAAAACACAAGAAAGCAGAACTGCAGAGCCAAGGTTATTGTGGTAAAATATGAATAGTTCTTTACACCATTGCATTGCTGTGGATCTATAATGCTACAACACAGGGTATCATAGTTAACGTAGTAATAATAATTATACATAAGTTTCCATAGCAAAAGTTGCGTGTCACACTGTTAGAAAAGATAGCTCTCTGAAGCGGTTTCATAACAAACAACAAACTGAATGCTCAAAGGAAGGTTTTTTTCCACGATACTCAGGTAGAAAGCAGAACAGAGGACTGGCTAGCTTGACAACACACAGTAACCATAGCCAAACCCCTGCGGGTTGGAACAGCATTATGTGTCGGTGGCCAGGATATTAGTTTCATATGAACAGGTTGTGGAAACACTTAGATGAAACTAAAAAACAACAGCTAAGGAAGGTAATGCACATGCAGGCAATGAACCAGTACAAGCTTCTCTATGGGAATATCATGAAAGGTATTGTTTAGAAGAGGGATGGTGAACCCAGAGATTTTCTTTTTGTTCCTTTTGAAGACATCATTATTAACTTGGGGCCATTATTAGGCTAAATGCAAGGTAGTTATTTTACTATTTAGGGACCAGGGAAAACTGTAAGATTGTAGCACACCAAGAACCTGGCTTTCCCTCTCCAGATTATTTATTTCTGCAGAGCTATCTAACCATGAACCCTAAATCCAGAGCAAAAGGTTGTGTACTTTTTGATTTAAAATGTACATATTTAAGAATTATCAATGCTTCATTGTACTGTGCTTGTTTTTCAGTGTGACCAACAACACTGCGGCTATGGCTGCTGTTACAACTGTTACACTATAAACCCTTTAGGTCTCATCTGAGGTTGGAAGCTAAACCAGGTTGGGTTTGTTAAGCCCTTGAATAGCCCTTGAATTGCCTGGGAATACTGGCTATCGGTCTGGGATTCTTGTGTGCAGAGAGTCTACCCTGATCCTTAGGATGTTGTGGGCTCAGTCACTGGCTGAGACACATTAACAATACAGACTGGCTATATCTCAGCTCTTTGCTGGGGTCAGTTTTCCCCAGTTGGATTTGGCTTTTTTCTGTTTTTTATTTTTTTTCCCTCCCACTGAAAGATGTACCCTGTCCAATGCTGGTGATAATGCAAATATGAAAATGAACTAGACATATGACTAATCCATTTTGATTGATTGATTGATTGATTGATTTGACATGGTTCCCACTGCCTCTCTGCTCAGGCCACCGCATTAAAACAGATGCATTGTGGGTGATGGTGCAGTGACGGGCGTTTTGCAGGGTATGTGCGCCGAGCCGCTTCAAAGCACAGTAATTCTGATAAAGCCTGGCTCTATGAACCGGTAACGCATGGACAACTTCCCATCACTGCTCTGTATGCATGATGTCACCCTCAGACAGAGCGGAACGCCGCATCTGCCCAGGGCACCATCAAATTCATATTCTGTCCCTCTCTGCCTTAATCACACATTTTTCAAAATCACTTTTATCAGAGGCTCCTGGATAATAGAATGCCGTTTTAATACATTTTATCCAAAGTGGAGCCTAAGACCTCCAAGAAGTGTCCACCTTTTTTGATAATAGGGCTTCTTCAAAGTGTTTATGTTGTAACTTATCATAAATAAGCATCGCTAATGGTTTTGGTTTTGGTTGGTTTTCAATGCTGACACTTTGACCTTCCCACAATATACCAGTTAGCCTCAATTCCCTGATTAGAAATAACTCTAAATAACTTCAGACACGAGGAGCATTCAGAATATCTTATTAACCTTAGAGTGCATATTCTTTGTAAATCTTTGTAAAGCCCATGTTCTTTGAAAATCTTTTTACATGTGTAAAGAAAGTCTTTTAGGCTTTTATTCTGCCTTTTATCTGTGCAGTAAAAGGACAAAAAGGACTTTTAAGGCATAAATGTAAATATAATTTTTTTGTTGTTGTTTTATTTCTTCTCTTAGCTGGTGGTTGTTCCACCAGGGGTTGGGTGGGTTACACTGGCCACTGATCTTTTCCCAGCATTTGTGAACAACTAGGAGCTCCTCAGATGACATCAGAGATAACTCACCTAGACACTAATCAGTGCTTAATGTATTGTGGTGCACTGTGGGATTTGTAGTATGATAAATAACCATTGGTTGCATGGCAGTGTGTCGGAAGATGACACTCTTTGCGCTTCCTGTTTGCTGTGTACTGAGTAAAGAGGATGTGATGGAGGGGGTAACTCACTGTACGGTTAGATGGTTACGCTGTAATGGTTGAAAATCCACACAAAATAATTATACCCATATGAGCACATGCATTTACAAATTGCCAATTTTATAGCAGATTATCTCGCAGAGGAGAAAGGATTTCCTTGAATTGAATTCCTCCTCTGGAATCCATGTGAAAGGTCCCTGTCTCTCCTCCTGTCTCAGTGCAGATGACAGACAGCTGGTAAATCTGGTTACAGTAACCCAATTTGGCAGTTTTCCATTTAGAGGGCTTTGCCAAATAAAGCCCTGCTAATACATCCATTGAAAAAATTTGTCATCAAGTCAGCATACAAAACGATAGTATAATTGTGAATATCCATGAGATTGCAGAGTGTCAGGGCTTTGCAGGGGTTGCATCCCTCTCCCTGCTAATAACCCCTTTCAGAGCTTAAATTCTTCTAGCTCTTTCTCTGTAGTTTGGAGTAAACAAACAGTATAGTACAAACAGTACTCATGTTCAAAAATGTGCTATATTGTATAAATCATAAACACATTTTCAGTTGGTACTTTAAGAAAATAATAAGTTGATTAATTTGAATTCAGACTTGAATGAAGTCATAGCATCATAGTGCTTTAAACTGCAATATAGCAGACCCAGGCTAATAAGAGAACCAGGATCAGTTACATAGTTTTCATTATTCTGTAGAAAAATGCAATGAAACAATGAATATGTGCTTATAGAAATGATATGAAACTGAATTCATTCAGCTGTAGTTGTAGAACATGTGAATAATAGTCTTAGTTATGCTTGGCAAAAGAAGAAAAAAATAAATTTTATATTAATACCTTGTGTAAAGTAAGAATCCAATTGGATTTGTGACTGTCCATTAATCATTGTTGGTATGCTTTAATTAAAGTATTGTTGAAGACATTTCATTCACTACATTGCTGATAAATGGTTTTATAATGAACAGAAGATTTCAGCTCGCTTTTTAGGGTATTTTATGATCTGGAAAAAAAAACAGAGACCTATGTGCTGAAACTACAAAACATAGGCGCGTATTTTCACTACATGACTCCGTGTGTTCTTACAAAAGCACCATATGGGGCAATTTAAAGAAACATCAAAGCTGTTTGATAACCCTTTCAATGTCAAGTTAAGAAAATGTTCAATTAAAATATGAATGATACATTTTCAGTTTATTTCTATGTAAAATAAATTAAACTGTCTGTGTAAATATCCTGAAGTCACATTTCCTTAATTACCTCGTATCACCCCACTGTACATGTCCTGTGACTGTCCCCCTGTAATCTAGGGGACTCTGTCCCAGTCACGGCTCTGTCACATTATCTTTCAGTTTCTCATGTTCTCATTTTCCTCTGAGACACACCAGCCAGGCAGCACAGGGAAGACAGCCTTCATCTCAAAGGCTGACACTGACAGGATGGGACAGGTAATCAAGGCTAAAGAGAAATCAAAGATTCATTGCCACGCTCTCTCAATCTGTGTATGTATTTATATTTGTTTGTCAGACAGACTCGTCCAGCATGCGGCTCGGAGCATTAGGGTGTGCACATGCAGAACAGAAATGACAAAAAATATGAAAAGCGAAGGCTGACGAGGGTGTCTTACCACATTTGTGGCCTAAAATATCAGCCTTTGAAGACTGCTCGTGATTGCTCATGTCTAGCCCAGAACCCTCTGTTTCAGGGAATCTAATCAACTCAGCTTTCTGGTAAATAAGGGAATTAAGCTCTTTGGCTGAACTACTTGACATGAAACCGAAGTGTTATGCAGTGTAGTTTCAGTACACAGGCATAACATACTGCAAAGCATGCTGGGTAGCATGAGAACATGCCATTTCTAAACAGCACTGCAGATATGGGGCAAGAGACCGCTGAAAGTGAATATATCCCGCCTGCCTTTTTACATATGAATACATGGAGCATCTGTGCGAAAGAAATGCAGTCCAGTTCAGATTAAAAACAGCAAAATAATAAAATCTTCAAAAGGGAAAATAATGATGGGTAATTGAATATGCGCCCAAAAAAGTTATGGCAGTGAAACTTGAATGAAAGTGACACTGAGGATCAATGGGAGCATGGAGATAATATTTAAAGGAGGAGGAAATGAGCAGAGTGAGAGCCTACACAGTACCTTCCTTTCCTATCTGTCTGTGCTGTTGAAAGTGAACAATGTCAAGCCAGACACCTCCTCACTTTTACATGTCTCCAGCATCTCAGATCTCCACACTCGCAGCGCACCGTATGAGGCACTTTGAACAAGAAAGTGACTCTGCAATATGGGGCTCTCCAGAGGCCTCATCAGTCCCAGAGACACTTCAAAGATCAATGCCATGTTCTTCAAAAGATCCTCCAAATGCTTCGTCATTTAGAGTCGTTTCTAATGTTTAAACCGGAGCCCCGCGAGCGCTGGGTATATTTTTCTGAATCAGAAATGTTTGCCACTGATTCTGTACTTCTCACTGGCTGTATACCTTGTAGAGACTTGTACAGGTAAGGAACATCACTGACATTCACAGCCATTTTAAACTGAACTGACTGTATCTTGTCAGCTAAATTTTCATATGTACAGTAAGCCCTACTTAAACACTTTCTAGATACTCCAAGTATTCCCATCAGGGATTTGAAATTGATTTTTTTTCTTCCTGCTGAAGAGAACCAAAAGTTTTTCATTCCTGTTCCTTTCCGGGAAAAATTAAGCATATCGTATTCTATTTTTAGAAGCAATTCTAGTAGTTTTTTAACTATAAATTTTAAACTTCAAATCACCCAAAGGATAATAACATTCGAGTTTGAAGGATGTGTTAGTAGTAACAGCTTACAGCGAGACCCGCAGATGGTGAAGGTAGAGTGGCTGCTGCTTGTTAAACACAGCCTCTGAAAACAGATTTATCTCATAAATTACTGTTCCTATTAATACTGGCTATGTGCCAGTGGACAGATATTTCTTGTGACACTATAACTGTAATATTTTTTTGTAGCTGAAAAGAAATGAAAGTTTTTGGCAATTCACTTAATTGCTAAAGAAACTTCTGTTTCTTTTTGGTTCTGGTTTCTGTTCCTGGGACTGACTCCACTCTCTGATTCCCATCTTGCGAGACTGTGAACAGACTGTGGCAGATGAGGGAACAGGAAATGCAGGCCACAGAGACATGCAGACATTTGCACCAAAACAGGAACAGGAGCAAGGACCCCACAATCCCCATGTCTCCATGATGGACACAGTATCTCAGACATTGCCTTTTGTCCCAGAAATTCACCAGAAGTTCATTTAAAACCTGTTATATAAGACCTGAGACCTTTTTATGGTTAGCTTATCATCTAAATAGCACATCTAATTTGAGTGCACATGATGCTATTTTTAATGAAAAGTGAAGGTAAAACTTATTTTTGAAATTACAAGCTACACTCTATACATGAAATTCATTGCTATATTTTAAAAAAATATACCATTTTAGCATGTATCATATACACTGTACTTTTGCCGGCAAAATCAAGTGAATCTCAAACAACAATTGTTAAAAATTGCATTTTGGAGACAAAAAAACATCTACACATCTGGCAATTTTTTGTAGGTACCCCAAAGAAGGAATACTAAATGTTCTGCTAATAAAATATTAACAAGACAACTCTACAAACTAAATCTTGCATGAATCACCCTGGCTTTATTTAGACAGATATGGCCAATAAGTCACTGCACACATGCAGGATGTGTGTGGGTGTTTCTTTTATTATTTTGAAACAAAAAAATGGATATACAGGCATTATTTCCCTAAATACAGCTCTCACTATTCCCAGGCCTCTCTAAGGTGGATACACTCTGCTGTGCATACCTAAGCAACTCCCCACTGTCGTTTTGCCATAAATTTAATACTCAGGGGGTATGAATTTCCACTAGCAAAAAAATCCATTAATTGTAGTGGGAGTGTTGCAATCTGAATATTTTATGTTACACAATCCAAACAAGCAGGCAGCGCTGGAATTCGTGCAGGACCCAGGTGGGCAGAGTGAAAAAACCTCATGATTCTGAGGTGTGCTGGAAAACGGTCGTTTGCGTGGAGGCGTTGGGCGGCACGTCGCAGGGCCTGTTCTATTCTCTGCTGCAGGTAAGGTCTCGCCGGCGTGCGGGTCCGCCGCTTCTGAGGGCCACCTTTCGGCAGGAAGTGCGTCGGGGCCGTGGGAGACGCCTGCGGTTGTTAGGATACGGCGTCTTTGCGAGCCCTAATGAGCCCATTGGAGGCTTGTTATAGTCCTTCTTCACAGCTCTCTCCAAGAGTCAGTGGCACTGCAGCTTCCCTAATGACTGTAATTGAGTGAGTGATGGCTGGAGGAGACAGAACTAGAACAGGGGGATAACATTAATTTGACACCGAGCTGAGGCAACGGAGCCCATCGTGGGCTCTTGGTGCTTAAAATTCTCTCTTTAGTTAGATGCTCCAGGAATAGGAGCAGCCCTGTTGAACCTGAAAGAGAGTCTTGAAACCACCTGGATAATGTTTCCATCTCTCATTAGCTGGGCTGTGTGTTCACCGGTGTGGGGCTTCCAGTTACAACCCAGTGTTAAAAAAATTGGCTGTGCATCCACTATATACCAGAGAAGCCAGATTGCTCAATCAACAACTGGCATTATTATTATGGTTCTACTGGATTATGCAGAATCGTGTTTGCTGAGACTAACATTTTTATTTGCCATTTTTATGGCCATGCAGTAATACCGAACAGCAATATTGATAACATAGAGAAGGCTGTGGACATTGCAGAAACAGGGCACTGCAGTGATGTACACACTCCAGGGCCAACAGAGTAATGAGCTCACAGCAGGATGTCAGTGTTAATGTAACCCTGGTAATTGCCACTATCAGTTTGCATGGAGTGTGCTATAATCATTGCTGAAACTCGATGCATGAATACTGAGACTTTAGGTCCACTGATTTTGTCAGGTTATTCTTAAAAGTGCTCACAGACTGCCATTCAGGAGCTGAGTATTTCACAAGCTGAGCTTATTAGATCGGCTGACCAACTAAAAATGACCATTTTACAATGTATTGTTCCAGCAGCTTCGTGTTTCCACATTGACTAAAAGCATAAGCATGACCCTGGAAACAGAAAGACAAAATGGCGATAAGGTGCAAACTCCAAGGCACAGACACACTGTGGACTGAGGCAGATAATTTGTGTCTTATTGAGCTGTGCTGAAGGCTGAAGGTGTGTTTGATTGATCCACAGAGACCTAACATGACAAACAAAACAGAAGCACAGCAAGTGGATAGAAATATCAGTGCGGCTCTGTACAAACCGTAGGTGATTTTGTAAACCCTGGAGTAGCCTCCTCTACTTCAAAACCTCTTAGTAGGTCACCAAGAAAATAGCAAGCTTGATGAAACATGTTGTAATAATTGTAACTGCAGTCTGGGGTGGTGATTCAATGTAGTATATTGACCAGGACTCCAGTTGAGTTCAGTCTGCTGAAAGATACTATAACTCGCTCATTATACTTTGTTCCAGGCTACAAAACAAACAGAGGCAGAACTTTATAATCCTCAGAGGAAGCACTAAAATTCCAAATGGTGATCAAGCTGAAGCTGAAGAGAGATGAAGAGAGATGATGATGTAGAAGCACATTTAGGCAGTAGCACACAAGCTCCGTCACTCCAGCATGAATATATCTGTGATAATGCGTCTGTGAGAATGCTACAGCCACAGAAGTGAGTCCGAGTCCCCTCTTTCACAGATAAGATTTCAATAAATATGAGAGGAGGTCGATATATGCATGCCTGACCTTTTTAATCCAGAGGGATCCTTCCATAGGAAAGGATAACCTTTGAGTCTGGCTTTTGGGAGAAATAAAGTCGATTCAAGCTGAAACCATTACAGAATATCTGACAATAGGTCAAACAACTCTATGAACAATTGTCCACTTTCTCATTCTCTGTGCTGCCTAGAAAAAACATACATTTATATGTCATCAAAAAAGATCTACAATTCTTTCTGCAATGCAGCCTTGATTCACTGATCAAATAACGATTGGCATAAGGAGCAAACACTTTTCAACTTGAAAAAGCTCTCATTGGAATTTCAGACCATACTCTTTCAAGCCTATGATTTTAAATATCTATTGCCATAGAAACAACATGGTCCTTTCCTTTGCTGCAGTATCACAGCCATTGAGTGTGTGACATACAGCAAGACTCTGGGGAGAACTATATCTCTACCAGTGAAATGATGTTAATTCTTTCTTAAAAAAAAAAAAAAATGAATTGTGGACTTGAAAATATCTGAGGGAAATCGATATTCAATATTATGTGTAAATCCTCTTTTATGATTAGTCCAGCATTTCCCAGCTGTAAGTCATCTTTTGTAGGAATACCATATATTGATAAAAAAAATCCACCTTTGATCATTGAAAAATCATCTGAGACTGATATATACTAATGTGTTTGTTTAATTAATTCCAAATCTGGGTATCCTTGTATGCTTATTTTGTTTACTTTATATTTAATGTTACTTTATATATGTTAAATATTTTGTCTGTTTAAATTTATAAATTAACTCATTCATTAAGCCTTCATTCATTCATTAGCTATTCATGTTATGCTTGTGACTTGTGAAGCGCTTTGAACTATAATTTCACTGTATGAAAGGTGCCTCTCTGTTAGCCCAGGACATGAACATGGACTGCAGTCATGCACATGGGTCACTATGATGTGCTCAGGAGAATGCCTGGATTTTTGGGGGTTTGATGGTTTAGATTTAGCCACAATACGAGGTAATTAACATTTGGCTCATGATGGCAGGTTTTCAATGCTGGCCTGTGACACCAGGTTGTTGAAGTTGATCATTTTGGGCCATGACACCAGAGTATTGACATTTGGGCTGTGATACCTGGGTATTGACATGTGGGATATGATCTCAGCTTGCTTCCTAGACTGTTGTATGATACGTAGAATAAAGACTGCCAAGAGAACATCACGTAACATGGTGCAACACTGATAGCCTGCTGCCTGCATGTACGCGAGTGTGTGGGGAGGTAGAGCTACCCGTCTGTGTGTATGATTAGGACAGCATGTACTCAGCATGGCTTGCTTAATTTAAAAAGGAGAGCACTGATTTGCAGACTGTGCTTCAGACCATTAGCCGCTCGCTCTCTTTTGCTTGGTGGGGCAAAGCAATATGCTGAAGACTGGGTAAAGAGTAGATTACCTGAGGACATGCCTGCCCTTTCCTTCCTCTGTGTGTGTTTGTGTTTGCATCATCCAATTACCAAGTCATTTTTATAGCTTCCTTTCCAATTGGTGACATTTAAGCACAGAGCCACAAATTCAAGTAAACATTGCTGTAATTGAAATTTTTCATTTCATTTGTTAGTGATTGCGTGCAACAGCGTGTTTTAAGAGGCCACTCCAAAAAAATCAATAAACTTGTTCTTATTATTATGGTATAAACGCAGATATATTTCTGCTAAATTTGTTGTACTGCATTTTGAAAAGACAAGTTTGTTAAAAGAAAACAGGCAAAGACGTCAGGAGTAATGGTATACCACTGCTACCAGATACAGTCTCAGGTACCATGCCCTCAGCCATAGTCCAAAATAACAGTCCTAACATATTACATACCAGACAACTTGCAGTTACACTAACAACAAAATTATGGGTCAACTCAGTCCCAAATGGGACCTTATCAGAGGAGTCGGTTTCCTTTTTCTTTCTGAAGAGAATATAAATAGTTTCCCATAATTCTTTGCAGTCTGTGTTTTCATATGCATGACGTGTCATAGGCAGTCATGTGAAAGCCTGGGAAAGGTAGAATGGGGCTTGGTTTGAGCTCTGACTCCATCAGCCTTGTTTAGCCGATGTTTTTATTAACTTACAGACTGCGGTAAGGACAAATGGCCTGGTCAGCAAGCGAGACCAAAGCTGACTGTTTGCCATTTCACTTTTGTCTGCCCGGGATGTAAAACCATTAGAATTAAGAGGTGGACAGCATGTTACTTGCTGAATATATCCCTCAATACATGAGGAATCCAGAAAGGCCAATATCTGCTGTACTGCTGCCCATATCACCAGCTAGAGAATCGCTCCACCCCTTTTTGCACAATTTCAGCAGATAAAAGCCTTTATCTTTTTAACAGTGATTTTGAGATAGCACTTGATAAAGGTCAAGAGGGTCTATGTGCCTGGATGCCAATAAGAAGCAAGCAAATGCAGCACCTAAGAGCTCCACACCAAACAATCAGATTTTAGATCTTCTGCAACCTCAGTGATGAATTCTTCTTTCACATCTAATGCTTCAGCAGAATGTGCAAAGAGTCACTCTTTCAGCATAGTGATTTCATCGTTGGCCTTGATGAATGAGCGCGTCTCTGAACAGTCCAGCATGTAGGACTCAGTGTAGATAAACAAGAGAAAAGGTAATTTTTCATTTTGCTATTCAGGAAATTTGGGTTCTGCACAACCTGGATATAAAAAAAAAAACATGAAAACATTTTATTGCTCCCAGACTTGCTTGTGTCGTACCACGGCTGTAGCATGAGGAAGTGCGGCCACATCAAAGCTGCATATGCATTCCGGAATTCACTGAGACAGAGGCAGCACTGTGCAATCCACACGGCAAAGAGTTAACCTCACAGACGCCACGCTAAGCTCAGCTATTTATGCGAAGCCCTCACACTTTAAAGGGCGCACTCTAACCAGTAAGTGCGCAAGTTTTATTCTTGACCGCGAGGAAGGAGCTGAACCGTAGCTCTGGCTAATGAAACTAAAAGCAGTCTCTTAGAAAGGGATTATGTTGCCAGGCTTGTACATGTATGCAGAAGCACAGCAGAGGAGCAGGACTGATGGCAGCAACCTGAACAGGTTCAGAAAGATAGCAGGCTTACGTCCAGAAGCCACTTCAACAGGATGGAGTTACGATGCCATGACAGACATATCAATCATTAAATAAATAAATAGTTACATACAAAAATAAATGCATAAGCTAAGGCAGTGGCAGATGCAGTTCACGCTGAGGTGTGTCACTAAGCGTTAGTGAGCTGACGGACAGTGTGCTGGAACGCCATTCTGTGCCGTGTCTTCTTCGGATTATGGAGCTGAATTCAGATCTGCTCCACAGAAACAGCACTGACTGTGGAGACTGACACTGCACTGACATCCTGTCACCTGTGGTGTCACAGTTGTGTTTGAGTGTGACTTTTCAATTTACATTTTCATTTATTCATTTGGCAGACACTTTTATCCAAAGCGACTTACAAGTGAGGTAGAGAACAACACAAGCAAAAAACCATAAGGATTGAGTGTGTTTGTGTTTCCGGCTGAGGATTTACATTAGAGTTGTGTATTAACATTGTGTTTCATTTGTTTCATTTGTTTCATTTCTCTGTCAGTTTCATTTCTCTGCCAGCCATCTAACAACAGTAACCCCTGGAACACCTGCACAAGTACTGGCCTATAGGCCAAATCGCTACAAAATACATTCAGTTTTTGAAATGTGTATTAGGAGTGGTGATTTTTGAAATTTCTGTTGTCATGTGTACATGAGAAAATATTTAGCGATGCAGAAAAGCTGAATGCCAATGGCTGCCAGATCAGATAGGGAAGAATAGAATAGAAACTCTTGTGACGATGTGACAATCTGTGACTCGACTCAGAACCTGAAGGCCCTCAGTGGGTCTCATCCAGTTTAAAATGCAGCACAGGAAATTGCTGCCTGTGTTGCCTGAGCCATGCATGTGTTCCCGGGTGCAGGGGTGAGGGGGGTGTGGGGTCCAGCCGCGAGGCCTTTAGCCTGGGAGTACAGCAGATCCCTGCATGCGCTCTGAGCTGCAGCTTTCAGCGCGGCTGGATCCTGCATAAATAAAAGAATCAGAGCTGCCGCGTGTAATGAGATCCGGCAGCGCAGGGCATCTGCAGGGGAACGCCGCGGCCTCTGCCTCCGCCCAGGCCTCCCGGATACCCAGCAGCACGAGCGGCAGAGAGTCCTGCAGCTAACCCCTCACAGCTCACCCCTCACCGCTAACCCCTCACCGCTAACCCACAGCTCACCCCTCACCGCTCACCCCTCACCGCTCACCCCTCACCGCTAACCCCTCACAGCTCACCCCTTACAGCTAACCCCGCACCGCTCACCCCTCACCGCTAACCCCTCACCGCTAACCCCTTACAGCTAACCCCTCACAGCTCACCCCTCACCGCTAACCCCTCACCGCTAACCTCTGCCAAGCCATGCCTGAGGGCACGCCTAACCCTGATCCACCCACAGCCTGGTACACAACATTCACAGGCAACACTCACGGATACAGGTGTAAACACACACACACATGCACACACATACGCACACATACGCACACACATTCACACGCGCATACACACACCCATGCATGAACAAATACACGTACACGGGCATGCATACACACATACAGACATGCACGTACACATTCACAGTCTCAGACACACACACATACAGGCAGATGCACATGCATGCACACAGCAAGGCTTGCATGCACACTAATGTGGACCCCTGCAGGTATTTGAAGGGATCTATTTCTGCAGGTATAATTCTACAGGTGGAATCAGGTAGAATGCAGACAGGCCACATGTCTTTGTCACAAACTTTGCATGTGAATAAAATAGTTATTTTAGATGTTTGCTTTTAACATAAAAACAAATGAAATGTTAAAAGTCAGACCAGTGAGACCATGTTGTTCTTTTAAGTTTAATGAGAGCTGATTCTAATTAACTGACTCACATTTTACAGCCCAGATTACAGTTTGCTGTGTGTGCTGTGGTGAACTTGGAGAAAACATTCAAAAAGGGGAGTACATAACTTTACCTAAGGATAATATATACATAATTCAAGTTCTCAATACATTTTTAAATATATGAAAGGGTCGTGAAGTTCAGCCCTCTCCTGAGAAGCACATACGAGGAGACAGGTGCCACTGTAGCCGTGTACTAACAGTTCACATGGACAATTCCGTGATACAGTGCCATGATTCAGATAGTCACAGGATTTTCTGTTCTAAAGATTGTATATGGTCTAGCCATCTGGCCACATCTCACTGAGAAATTATCCCACAAAATAAACATTGTGCACATTTATCCTTAGCAATGGCAGCTTTTTTGTTGAAGTTGTATGAACATTGGAACAAACTTTTTGGAGAGATGCTGAGGTACTGCAAAACATCAATAGAAAAATTTACAGTAGGATAAGTTTACATGTCATTTTAAAGTATCCATATTTATGCCAGCTAAATCTACAACTGAACTGGGACATTAAGCAACTATTTTTGTGTCCTTTTTTGTTATTTTATGAAATCATTCAGATCTGAATGCCTGTGTATACACGCTAATATGTAAAAAGATTCCAACTGATGTTTGGTAAAATGTTGACTTGATCCTTGGCTCAACACCCACTCCAATAATATTGGCCCAGTTTCAACAGACAGAAAGCTGAGGTTGCGGGTTCATGCACAGCTTTGTAATAAGTGCATAGCAGGTGTTAATTAATATAATGCAGCCATTGGTCCTGGATCCTCATAGTGATGTCACATATTTACAATAAATGTACTCTGACTAGTTATAATAAATTCTGTGGTGCTGCTCTCTTTCCCTCCTCCCTCTGTCATCTGTCTGAGGAGAGTGTTTGAGATTTCCCAGCAGAATATTGAAAGGGAAAAGCCTGCACTGACTGGCTGACACCAGGGGAAAGAGCAAGGTGTCTCCATCAGGGCAGCTCTCTGGGGCTTTCAGTTTGGCTGTTTTCTGGTGTGTTTTTGCTGACGGGCCCCACTGCACCAGCCTACTGCCATGGAATAGACCGTTATCGGTTTTATGCCAGGTGAACAGAGCAGGGCAGCCAGCACACCGGGCAGGTACACCGGACAGGTGCGCCGGACAGGTACGCCGGACAGGTACGCCAGACAGGTGCAAGCGAGGGGTGGGTGTGCAGCCAGTGAAGAGACTGGGGCAGGTTTGGCAGCACAATTCTCTTCAGTTCCTGGGCTGCAGAGTGACCATTACTTGGCTGGTCCAGTTTTCCAATAGCTACTGCAGACACGTGTGCCCGCTTCATCCTTTTCCTGACCTATGGATTTATTGACGCTGTGCATAATCATAAAATGAACATTTCCCTGATTGACACACTGACTGAATGAAAGCCCCATCTACAGCACTCTCATGTTTAATATTTAGTCTGAAATGCCTGATGATGAATAAATCGATGTTGTTGCCCTGATATTTGGGGCTCTGGCCTGCAGTTACAGCTGCACACTGACATTTTCCAGCTGCTGACTTGCAATAAGCGCCGGCTGACCTACAATAAGTGGAGGTGCAAACTTACAGCGCGCAGTCAGTGTTTAAGAGGCCAGGGGAGTTTAGGCTTTTCATGTTTTCATTAGTTATTCGGACACGGCCCTCCAAATGATTAAAAATCACTGCCTTTTAAATTGGATATGAGCTTCCTGCCATAGCTGCCTGCCCAAACCGTCAGGGTAGATATTCCCTCAAGCCGCTACTTGAATTAAATTTTATCAAGTTAAAGGTTATTTTCATATTATTTTATGCACTCTTGAGTAAGAGTTTTTTCCACTCTGTCTTCAATCCATTCAATTAAAAAGATGTATGTGTCGGGTATAAGGGTCTGTTTTGCAGTCTGGGTGAAACATTTGAATATTAATTTGTCTTGGTGGTTCTATTTGTGAGAGGTGGATAAACTCATAAATTGGATTAATGTGGCATGCTATGTCCTGGCCCTTAATGAGTTCATATTGTGAATGTGAGTTGACTAGGAGTTATGATTATGCATTTGGGAGGCTGTGACAGGAAAGATTCTATTTATGAATATTTAAAAGCAATTAAAACTGAACAAGCGGCTTTATCCAGAATCACAGATGACATCATTCTTATGACATTTCCTGTCATTTTAACTCATGCGGTGTTATTGAGATAAACATCTGACCAACGCTTTCTTCAAAATCCTAAAATCAATAGGACAGCAACTGTCTGCTACTTTGGCAGAGAAATCAATGCTTTTACAGCAGTGGCCACCAATACCTATAGAATGAACGTCCTTGTGTCAGGAATGCAGTCTTGTGGACTATGGAGATCATGGGGTTAACTTTACTGGGGAACAGTAGTGCCTGTTCCTGCATTCTGGTGCCCCTAAGTGAGATTTTGACTGCTAGTGCCATATTGTTGAGTTTTTCCATATGAAATAATAAACATTCTATACAGTATACACATGTACAGTACATATACTGCATGAACACAAACAGAATGTTCACTCTGAGTGCTTTTTTATACCACCTTTAATCTCCTTATCAGTTGAAACAAAGGTGCCAGATACGCCCTGTTGAGTTTGTGACAATCATTTTTATCAGTAGTAGCAGCAGTAGCAGTAGTTGGTAACAGATTATAAATTCACTGACTCTTGCACATGCCATTTGGAAACCATATTTACAGCCGTAACACATTTTCAAAGCTGTGGCACTCAGTGCTGTCCTTTGTTGATAAGCTGGTTGGTTGATAGCTAATCACTGCTTTCAAATGCTGATCTCAGTCAGCTAGTTTCCATCTGCCATATTCACGTACGCTTGGACAGTGACCCTGCTAACAAGGCAATTCCTCCATACAGCGGGAGGTGATGTTGGGTAAAAACAGGTCACTCCAGGCACAGGTGCCTACCTGCTAGCTCAGTGCTGCTACGGCAAGCAGACCCTATGTTTGGAAGAATAGCAGACATGCTTATCCTGACCAATATCCATAGCCTTCAATGTTTTACATGCTTTCCGTTTATGCAGCTGGATATACAGAGGTCTTCATTTGACACCTTAGCAGCAGCGGCACACCCGGGGCTCAGACCAGCAGCTTTTGGTTTATAAACCCTGCTCCTCAGCACTACACCACACTGCTACGTCAGTGAAAGAACTTCTACTTATCCTCCCGTAAGAAAATTGCACAAGTATTTGGAAAACCAAGGGAAAGTGTTTGGTTGGATTTTACAAGCACACACTAAATAGCTGGCCTTTATTTATGAAGGCCAATTTATGACTGTTAGCGCTGCACATGCTAATACTTCTCCTGGCTTAAATCTTTTAATAAGTTGCAGAGCAGTGCAAAAACCTGAAATCTGAACTTATATTCAAAGACTAACACCTACCCTTAGGCTGGATAATGTATGCAGTGTTCATCTTTGATCCTGATTCTTTTCAGTCTGACTTTAACCAGGTGCCCCGCGCTTGGCAGAATGGTAGAATCGGCCTTTGCTAGCAAATTAGCCATAGCTGTAGCTTGGGGCGTAATGATAAAGCAGACTGACTGCCTGTGCGTTCCTCTCTCAGTGATAACATGCTCTTAGTTTACCCTCACAGACACCCGTGTGACTCCGTGGGAGTCCTTTGGGTCTGTGCTGTCTGAGCACTCTCTAAGGGGCGTGTATGCTTCGGGAGCGTAAGATTATGGGAGTATGTGTGTGAAGGAGGACAGACGACAGGTGTGTGAACGACATCAGACAGGTATCTGGGTGCCGGTTCTTCCATTTTGTTTTGTCTGCTGGTTTCAGGGCCCACCCCTGGCCCCAGCCAATCACAGCCCATGGATTTCCTCACGGAGTATGCCTACAATGAGACGCTGTACGAGAACTCGACGGACAGCCTCAATGGGACGGCGCGGGAGAGGAGGCACCAGTACAACTACTATGCCATGCTCCTCACCCTCCTCATCTTCGTCATCGTCTTCGGCAACGTGCTGGTGTGCATGGCCGTTTCCAGGGAGAAGGCCCTGCAGACCACCACCAACTACCTGATCGTCAGCCTGGCTGTGGCAGACCTGCTGGTGGCCACGCTCGTCATGCCCTGGGTGGTCTACCTGGAGGTAAGCTGCTTCAACACAACCCACTCTCTGCAGGGCAAATGGCTGAACCTCTCTCACTGCTCCCCCTGCAGGCTGCGTTTGGAACAACTAACATTTCCACAATGGCTCTCTATTCTCAAGTGCCTGTGTTTGCTGAATATGTTAATAATTAATATTACTTGTCAGACAATAGTTAATTAACAGTTAATGAATAGTTTATGATGATAATTCTATAATACATGTTTTTAATTCTTAGTTCAGTGTAGTGGAGCTGAGAGTAGTGGTTTGTAGTCCTGCGTAAAGCTGTTGGGTAGCAGAATGCACTGCATCGCTTCCTGAGAATCCTGTTAGCTAACGTGTTTTGCCGTCGGAGTTAAGGGCAGATTGCCTTTAGCTCAACTGCTAAGGCTTTGATTGTTAGGGTTAGTTGTGCAATGAAGACAGGGATTAGGAAGTGGTGGACCTCCATCATATTTCTTACATAAGCGCATGATCTCTATAGTCATTTTTGAATTTTTTTTATTCGCTTCATAGGCACTTTATTCATTTCATTTATATATGTTCTGAACATACAGTATCACAATCTGCATCATTACTGCAGCACAACAGTTGGCAATGACTAACAAAAAATGTTCCTTTCAAAAAAATGACATTATATGATGGTAAAAGTGAGAGGACAGCTTAACCAATGACAATGTAAATCCTGGAGTGGCTCAGACAGCTTGGTGTCGGGAGTGTTCTCTCCCTCCTGCACTGCATGCTGGGAGAGCAGCTCCCGATGCCCACGCTGAGACAGGAATCTCAAATGAGGAAGCAGCCCCAGGAGAGTTAAACATGGAGCTGACAACAGGTGCTCCTCAGTGGCCTTTACAGACTGCACTGCCTTCATACATTAAACAACCGTCACCATAAAAGATTCAGACCTTACCTTAAACACATGACCTTCTCTTCCCGCAAACTCCACAAGCCCTACAGGTTCTACGCCCCGATCCTCTGTGAGAATAATGCAAATATTATATATTACAAGAGGTTTGAAATCATTAACATAAATAGCTTTCAATGCTATTAATTTGTGCTCATTAGAGTGTAGCTTCTGGCACAGTGCGTAATCTGCATAATATTGTTACAGAGCTAAAATGTACAAAGAGGATGGAGATATCTAAAGCCGTGTGGAGGATAAAGGCATAATGTTCAGAAGCATTCATAATGTTCATAAGCAAGGGATGTCTAATGGATTCACAGAACATTCACAGACCTGTAAAACATAATTTTCATGTGCCTTTTTTTTACACCTTTCAAGAATGGCTGGCCACTTGCATGAAATTTCTTCCTTTTAACAGCAAATTAACATCAGACTTTTGAAAATAGCTATATCATTTTATTTATCTTATCTATTTTTAGGAACTGAAATGTTCATGAATGTACTTGACAAAGGTAACTTCATCACACACAGTGATATTCTGTCACCAGCAGGGTTGATTCCGTTTCTTACAGTGAACCCTACAGGTGCTAATAGCATGTATGGACACCATTAGCAGCAATACAGTCTAAACCTGTGCCTGTTCACTGCACCCAGACACCCAGATGCCACATTGTCCCGGCACCTGGCACAGATGTCCCACAGTGCCCAAGTCTGTAGAGGAGAGCGTCTGGAAGTTGGCTGTCATGCTCAAAAGGAAGCTTCTGTCTCAGGGGCATCATCGTGAGGACTTGCAACATGCCAATAGAATACTGTCACATCGGAACGAGCCCAAGGGAGAGGGCAGTAAGCGAACCCCTGACTCCATCAGCGTGGCCCTCTCCCAGCGGCCTGCCATCTCTCACTGAGAACGCTGATGTGACAGGCCATCGATGCTGGTTTCCGCCATAATGTAACTTGTCAAGAGTTTTTACAAAACACGGCGATATCTGAATACACAATGTCTATAAAACGCTTCATTACACTTGACAGGGCAGGGATAAAATTGGCTCTTATTACTCTTTTCAAAATAGATAAATGACGAACAAAAACAAACATTTGTCTGGAACAGAACGGGAATGCGATCGCATTGTCGCCAATTTACTGAGTTAGAAACTTCCCTCTTTTTTTGTGATATTTGCTCAGACAAATGGAGGTGATTTATCTTGTCACTCGGCCTGCTGTGATGAGACTCCAGTGACTGACGAGCTGGTCGGAGTCGTAAGGGTTTGTGAGCACAAGCGGCCACGGTTTCCGCCTGCAGAAACGCGAGCTTCTTTAAAGCGGTGAGCAGCTGACCCAAAGACCCGCTGACATTTGGGACGGGGAGCTGAGCGGTGCCGTGGGCGCTGGCGTGGCCCCCCGTGTCCTTGCGGGTCGGCGCTGTGGATCGGGAGCGAGGGACGCTTCTCGATTCGGCTCCGGCGGTATGAACGTGACTCAGCACGGCACTCTCAACACCCTCCCCCACCCACCACTGCACAGTGCAACACACTGAACTTACACACATGAATCCATACATACACACCTCATATATGCACATTGCACGCATAGGGTTGTGCTCATGTTATTATCCTAAACTGAATAATGATTTTTAACTTAATATGTTGAGGTTGGTTGTAAGAATAAGCTGTTGTAAGTTACGTTTTTTTCCCATAAATTGGAAGAAAATCACTGTGTCTTCGGTGTCAGCACTCCTGAAGCAGGATCTGCCTTTCAGCCAAATAGTTGAGGTCATTTCTAAAAGCAAGCCAAGCCAATCAGGGTGGAATATGCACTCCTGGCTTTAATGACACGTCCGTCCAAACGCTATGGTAATGCAGGGCTCATGGGTGTAAAGATGACAGGGGGAGGTCTGAAGGGCCTCAGGACGTGCACACAATGCCCCAGATTCCAACAAAACAACACAATTAGACACAACTGGCAAATAATTCAAAATCATTTTGTCATGCCTGAAGCATTTAAAGTTCCAGCTTTCAGATCAAGACAAGCTCCCGCTGTCAGAATTATTCTATGTGTATTCATTTTCATTTTTTAGTTTATCATTTATGAAACATAATCCCTATATTGTTTTTCTGTAGGAATTTTCCCCCAGAGAAGGGATATGCAGTGAGGGAATGAGCTGGTGGTACAATGCAAAGAGAAATTGGGTCATGCACTGCAGCATACGCTACTCACACATGCAACATATGTGATCTGTCAAAAACAGCATAACTTAAGGCAGCTGTAATGGAAACTAAGTGCTAAAAATAGGTTGCAGCGAGTATTCTTCTACAATAGCAGGATGACAATGATGGATGGAGATGATGGTAACTGGTAATATGGATCTATTATTAGCCTTTATCGGCACAAAGCCCATTGTCATGGTAGTTTTTATCCTTTATTATCAGTCATTGTAAAATGCTCTGATCTGGATTATAAGTGTAATCACTGAAGATATAATGAGTTTGACACCCAGGATAAGCTCATAGCTGTCCCTCTGGACCAAGTCCAGTATTGCTAAACAAGAGATTTTTCAGTGCTTTGCTGGTATATGTTGATGTTCAATGCATAGTGTTCATGTATGCTAGCGCTGATATCAAGGAATAATTGCTGTCATTATAATAGCAGGCCATGCCATGTAAAGTGCTGAGCTACTGCTTCAGTTTGTGTCTTTGACACTTCTCTCAAGTTAGTAACCTTATAAGCCAGGAAGCTGAGGTTCACCATGCCTATTGAAGGTGGCTGTGAAAAGGAACAGTTGCTCTGACATGAGGAATGGTGGTTATGTCCTTCTTTCCTTCACCCCTCGCATGTTTTGCCTGTGGACACTTTGATCAAATTTGTAAGTGTCAGCGTCAGTGAAAATTGCCTTGTATGGTCTCACTGCATACCAGTTTACTGTGTCTCACTCAGAGTTGTATGTGAAACCACTTTGGCGTAATCGCACCAGGATATGAATTAAAACCAAACCCAGACTGTGACCAAGGTAAAGAGGGCCATCTTGGACCAACTGTAACTGAACTCAGCAAACCCAGCAAAACTGCACCCTGTGTGTGTGTGTGTGTGTGTGTGTGTGTGTGTGTGTGTGTGTATGTGCGTGTGTGTATATGCATGTGTGTGTGTGGGTTTCTGATAGAGATGCACAGTGGTTCACACTCACGCAGAGTTCTGAAAAAGCATGCATGCTCAGTGGTTGAAAGGCTGCTTTGGATAGCAGCTTTGCTTTATTTACATATAAATTTCCTGTAATATTGAAAATGCTGAGTTGCTTTGATTTTTTTTTTTCTTCATTTTTGTGAGCACAGCCGAGAGGGTACTTAATCTTCAAGAGCTTTAAGCTCTGTCTGTGCCATTGACAGACAGAAGACAGATTTGGTTTTAGGAAGCGATGACAGACTGTAGCACAGAAAGAAGCGTGTGTCTCTATTCTATATTGACTTTTATTTTATTGAGGCTCTGAACCTCAGTCATTTTTTATTGACCAATTGTTCGTTTAAATAAATATTCAGATGCAAATCTGCATTTGTTGATCTGTTTTCTGTGAATGCTCTCTAAAATCAGTTTTGACCACTGATTATGTTTTGCATTTGACAGAGGCTATTGTTTACTGATTTTGCGAGCTTGACATATTGCTATCCAGAATTTTAAGGAACTGTAACCTTTCTCATAATACTGTGCATGTTGCATAATTTAGAGTTAGAGTTAGGTTACTAGAGTAGAGTTACTGACAGCATCACTAACACAGTGTATACTTTAAACTACATGTACACAGTCCTTACAATTTCATTAGATAGGGATAATGCCTAAAGTAATAGAAAGAGCTGAATACAATAAGACATACACCGATGAGCCAAAACATCCCACTCACAGCCACTCACAGGTGAACCGAATAACGTTGATCATCTCCAAACAAGGGCACATGTCAAGGTCTGGGTAGATTAGATGGTAAGCGAACAATTAGTTCTCGTAGTCAATGTGTTGGATGCAGGAGAAATGGGCAGGAGTAAAGACCTGAGCGACTTTGACAAGGGCCAAATTGTTATGGCCAGGCAACTGGGTCAGAGCATCTCTGAAATGGCAAGGCTTGTGGGGTGCTCTCGGTCAGCAGTGGTGAGTACCTACTGACAGTGGTCTGAGGAGGGACAAACCACAAACCCACGACAGGGTGTTGGGTGCCCAAGGCTCATCGATGCGCGAGGGCAACAAGGGATATCCCGTCTGGTCTAAGCCGACAGAACGTCTACTGTGGCACAAGTCACAGAAAATTTTAATGACGGTTACGGGAGGAATGTGTCACAACACACGCTGCATCGCACCCTGCTGTGTATGGGGCTGCGTAGCCGCAGACCGGTCAGAGTGCCCATGACGACCCCGTCCACTGTCGAAAGGGCCTACAATGGGCATGTGAGCTTCGGAACTGGACCTTGGAGCAGAGTGGAAGAAGGTTGCCTGGTCCGATGAGTCCCGTTTTCTTTTAGATCATGTGGATGGCCATGTACGTGTGGGCCGTTTACCTGGGGAACTGATGGCACCAGGATGCACTGTGGGATGATGACAAGCCGGTGGAGGGAGTGTGATGCTCTGGGCAATGTTCTGCTGGGACCCTGGGTCCGGCCATTTATGTGGACATCAATTTGACACATGCCACCTACCTAAACATCATTGCAGACCAGGTACACCCCTTCATGGCAATGGTATTCCCTAATGGCAGTGGCCTCTTTCAGCAGGATAATGCGCCCTGCCACACTGCACACATTGTTCGGGAATGGTTTGAGGAACATGATGAAGTGTTCAAGGTGTTGCCTCCAAATTCTCCAGATCTCAATCCGATCTGTGGGATGTGCTGGACCGACAAGTCCGATCCACAGCGGCTCCACCTTGCAACTTACAGGACTTGAAGGATCTGCTGCTAATATTTTGGTGCCAGATACCACAGGACACCTTCAGGGGTCTTGTAGAGTCCATGCGTTGGCAGGTCGGTGCTGTTTTGGCAGCACACAGAGGACCAACAGCATATCAGGCAGGTGGTCATAATGTTTTGGCTCATCAGTGTATATCCACATATAAATTTGTTTGCACAGTGAGAGAGGAAACCCTTCCAAACACATGGTCCTTCTTCTTTTGAACTCAAAGGCGACAAGTTCTCACTGGCCACAGTGTCCAATCAGGATTATGCAAAAAGGAATCATGAAAAGAAGGGTGCAAATCTCTGCAAACAGGAAGCCTCAGAATTCTCAGCAGTGAAATAGGATATAAGTTCAAAAGACCCCAGCGCAACGATCGCATTGGCTAGTTTTGTTCTTCCACAGATAAGAAATCCTTAACAAACAGACTCCCGTGGTTTGCTCTGAGAAGCTTCTATCAAAAATGTCAAATCGCTTCTGAATCACTGTCAGACGTTTTCGTATATTAAAAAAAAATCATGACAGATATTACCTTGAACATTCAGCCTAGATGATATTTAATAAACTGAAACAGAAGAGATCCCTGAACATCCTTAGGATGATGAGAGCAGAGTCTTTGAGCTCAATCACTCAACTCTGAGAACATTAAAGCAGAGGGGCGCTGGCCAGCAGGGGCTTGGCTGCTTTTCACTGATTCTGCAGAAAACAGAAGTGTGGGCCATCGGTGCAACTCCCTGCTAGATATAAAGATCAAAGGTCATTTTTAGGGGAACGTCAGAAGTAATGGCTGAGAGTTAAAATAGGCAGATCTGGAAAATAATTGGCAGGAGAGGAAGTTTGAAAATGTGTTGTTTCCTTGTTGTTTTGTTTTTACAGGATACTGCTTGTCAAAGCTGTAGTGTTTGACATATGCTTGAAAAATAACAACTAACAATCACACTTTTATACTTTGTAAGAAGAAAACTGTGTGAGAATGCTGTACAGTTTATAATTACAGCTGTTGCTTTCAGACAGACAGTTACTCGATTAAAAAGGGATTATTCTAAAATACAAGATTAACATAAGACACAAAATTAAATCAACAACAAATAATAAAGTCAATTATGAAGAATAAGGATTTGCCCTTGACTGCACATGCTCTTTGTTCATTTCTATCTGCAATTGTCTTTTTGACTGCATCAAGCAGAGCCTGTTCTGCTTTGTGAATGTCTGGGAAACAAGAAAGAACTAGAAATAAAAGGCGAGAACATTTCCTGTTTATTTCTTCTTTAAGTGAACACTTTTAATTGTAAATACAAATTTAAAAAAATAAGTCACTTATTTGTGAGAGAATGTCCCTGTTGCGTTGTAGAAATGGCCTGTAAATAAAGATAACTGAAAAAGAAGTAATTTTTCTCCTGAAGACACATTTAATAAAGGAAATAATAGCTCTGCATTTTCAGTGATGTTTGACTCACAATGAAATGGCAAATAGCCACTAATTCATTGTCTGTACTGCTGGATGAAGTTTGCTGAGGGTTATTGCATTGTGTGCCCCAGCTCGTGAGCCATAACATAATTATACATCATGAATATATTTTACAGAATAATTCACTGCTGATGTCTTGTTTTAGTTATTACCATGTTTATTTGATTGTTTCACATTTCCATAAATCGCTACAAATCTTCCCAGTCCAGTGGCTTAGAACAAGTGGCCATTTAAATATAAAACAAACCACCTCTTTAGCCTCCTACAGAAACGTAGTTATTAATCACAGAACAGATCAGCCCTGAAATATTATTCTTCCTGTCTCCTCTTTTGCAGGTGGTTGGAGAGTGGCGGTTCAGTAAAATCCACTGTGACATCTTTGTCACCCTGGATGTGATGATGTGTACAGCCAGCATCCTTAATCTCTGCGCTATTAGTATCGACAGGTAAGTGCCCCGCCCACTCTCCCCTTACACCTTACAGGTGTGCCGTCTGCAGGGTGTAACACGGGCAGCAGTGTTAAATTAAATCATGACCCTTTCCAGACAGAAGGCTCGTAATGCTGACCCTCTACAGTTAAAACTAAAATATTTTCAAAATGAAAGGAAAAACATAGGTGAGCTTCTCAAACAGATAAAAGAATCAGGTACGGCGCTCTGCCTCTGTGAACTAATGATGTCAACATTTCACTTCCAAAAAACAAGTTATACGTAAAAGTTATACGTACTAATGCAGCTGATTTTATTCAGAGGCCTCAGTTAAAGCCTGTATGGCTTATTTTAGAATTTAAGTTTCTAACTGTGCCAGAACATTACACTGACACTGTTTATACCTGCAGTGTTTGAATGTTTCAGTCCTCTGAATGACATCATGGATGTCCCTATCGTCAGCTTCTTTAATGGATGTACAGCTTTATTTGGTTAACCTGTGAGCTGACAGAGTTTAAGGACAGATGTGGTGGTTGATTCACATATGTGGCTGTTATTTTATCAAGTAAAAGAGGAAACTGGTGCCTTTGTGAAGCTGTTTCCTAAGTGCATGTACTTTGATTGAATGGGCTTTCTATTTCGTTTACTTTTGCCAGACCTGCAGAGATTTTATTCATGATTCCTTGAGCTCTTTCTCACTCACATTACTGCAATTGACACCTGCAGGGTTTCAGTTTTCTGGATCTTTGTGATTGGTCTGAGAGGGATTAAATAAAGGATAACACATGCTATCCTTTTCAACTGCCCAGCAAAGTAATGATTCATTGGGGGAACAGGTTGTGAAAAATGAGCCAATTTAATGCTGCAACGGACATGAAACTGTTTCAGGTCACTGAGATTTAGATTAAAGCTTAATGCCCCTTGGAAACAGCAACAGGTATCACACCTGTTCGTGATGTCATTCAAAGAGTCATAGGGATTATTGGCATAGTGTTGTATGAAACACATACACATTTGAAGACACATTAGTAATATTAGGCCTGAGATCACCAAAACACAGAAAGAGTTCCCTATGGAGGTCTGTAATAGATGGCCAAAGGGTGTGTGGAAAGCTCTAGTATCTAGTATCATATTTATGTATGTGTGTTCAGTGCATGCTATTCACTGATGTTTGGTGTGTGTGTGTGTGTGTGTGTGCACGTGTGTGCACGTGCGTGTGTGTGAGAGGGTGTGAGGAAGTGTCTGTGTGATAGTGAATTTGAATGTGTGTGAGTGTGGGTCTGTGTGAGTGTGTGTGTGTATGTGTATGTGAGTGTGTGCGTGTGTGAGTGTCTGTGTGAGTGTGGGTCTGTGAGTGTGCGAGTGTGTGAGCGGGTGTGTGTGTGTGTGTGTGTGAGTGTGGGTCTGTGTGAGCGTGCGTGTGTGTGTGTGTGTGTGTGTGTGTGTGTGTGTGTGTGTGTGTGTGTGTATGTGGGTTTGTGTGTGTGTGCGTGTTTGTGCGTGTGAGTGTGTGTGTGTGTGTGTGAGTGTGTGTGGGTTTGTGTGTGTGTGCGTGTTTGTGTGTGTGTGTGTGTGTGTGTGTGTGTGTGTGGGCATGTGAGAGTGTGTGAGAGGGTGTGTGAGAGTGTGTGTAAGTGTCTTTGTGAATGTGCATTTGAATGTGTCTGCGTGTGTGTGATTGTGGGTCTGTGTGAGTGTGTGTGTGTGTGTGTGCGCATGTGTGAGTGTCTCTTTGAGTGTGGGTCTCTGTAAGTGTGTGTGTGTGTGTCTCTGTGAGTGTGTGTATGTGAGTGTGTGAATGTGTGTGTGTCTCTGCTGGTTGTGCGTCTTGCGCCTGCCATGCCAATTAATCACATCACAATCCTGTCGAAAATTTTCTGCTGGTTAAACTGTCCCAGAAAGCCCAGGAAAGCCAGAGCACCGCTGCCCTGTGGTAATCTGAGGAACACGAGCCATTGCCCTGTGGTAATTTTAGGAATATGAAATCTTTGTCTTTGTGGGTCATGAGCAGAATTTACAGGAAGGAAATTCATTGCATCCTGCACTCCCAGAAAATCTCACCTTGGGAAATTTGACTTGCAGGTTATACAGAGAAAAGAGCTTGTGTCACAGGGGTATTTTTAGCACTTTTAAAGCGGGGCAGCAAGGTAAAGCTTTTAATGAGTACGCCTCAGTGATAATTGCGCAATTGTTCCACAGATCTTTAAATAAGACTATGTGTTGGTTCAACTTAGGAAACAGTGAGATAACAAGAGGGTGGTCATTCATAATTAATGTCAATCAAATCATTGCAAGAGGAATGAGACTTGTTCCTAAGGATTAGTTGTGCCAGAAGGTAGATCACTGAAAGAAACTGATTAAGGCCTTATTGAGCGTAATGGCTGTGGGGTGTAATGGCTGTAGAGTGTAATGGCTGTGGAGCGTAATGGCTGTGGAGTGTAATGGCTGTGGAGCGTAATGGCTGTGGAGCGTAATGGCTGTGGAGCATAATGGCTGCTCACATCAGAAGGGATGGTGAGAGGCTGAGTATGCTGTTGTCTATCTGGCTATCTCTCTGATTTTCTCTCCCTCTCTCTCTTTTCTCTCTCTCTCTCTCTCTCTCTCTCTCTCACACACACACACATTCTCTCTCTCTCTCTCTCTCTCTCTCTCTCTCTCTCTCTCTCTCTCCTACTCTCTTTCTTCCATTACTGCCCACCCCATCCCTCTCTCTCCCTTGCTGTCATTCTGTCTGTCACTCCAACTCTTGCATTCTCTGCTTCTCCTCCAATACTGTACCCTCTCTCTTTTCACTACTGTCTGTCCCACATTCTGTCGATCTCGCTGACGCTCTTTCCCTGCTGTCTGTTTCTCTAATTCTTTCCCCCTCCTTATCATCCTGTACCCGTCTCTCTTTCTCTCTCTCTTTCCTGCTATCTGTCTCTCTAATGCTTGTCCTCCCACTCTCTCCTGTACCACCCCCCTCTCTCTCCTGCTCCATACACCTGTCTCTGTATCTCTCTCTCTCCATCTATCCTGTACCATACCCCCCGCTGCTCCTCTCTCTCTCTGTCTCCCTCTCTCACTCTCTCTCTCTCTCCCCCTCTCTCCCTCCCTCTCTCCCCCTCTCCCCCTCTCTCTCTCTCTCTTCTCTCTCTCTCTCCCACTCTCTCACTCTCTCTCCCACTCTCTCTCTCTCTCTCTCACTCTCTCTCTCTCTCTCTCTCCCTCTCCCTCCCCCTCTCTTGCTGTCCCTCTCTCTATCCCTCTCTCTCCCCCTCTCTCTCTCTCCCCCTCTCTCTCTCTCTCTCCTCTCTCTCTCTCTCTCTCTCTCTCCCTCCCCCTCTCTTGCTGTCCCTCTCTCTCTCCCTCTCTCCCTCTCTCTCCTCTCTCCCTCCCCCTCTCTTGCTGTCCCTCTTGCAGGTACACGGCGGTGGCCATGCCGATGTTGTATAACACACGCTACAGCTCTAAGAGACGGGTCACAGTCATGATCTCTGTGGTTTGGGTTCTCTCTTTTGCAATATCCTGCCCCCTGTTGTTTGGCTTAAACAACACAGGTAAGAGCACAGAATCAGTGTGCGGTGGCGTTTTTGACTGGCTATGAAAAATGACTCCCCTAATACCAAAGCCAATGCTGCCAAAACCAATATGCTCTCTCCTTGAAATCCACTGAACCTGCTAAACTGTGTTCCTCTCCAGCACTGTAAAACATATCAGGATTTTCTTAACGGGTGTTACGGATGACCAGGCATGCAATGCACACGGTTCCATCTTTAATGAATTTATTGAGAGCAGTTATGTTTATATTCTGTTTCATAATTTACTGTACAGTCAACGTGCTCCAGTGCCAATCATTTCTACCAGCTGTCACGGCTGATACAGCCAGAGATGCTCATTCAATCCTTGTTTAGTAATGAGATCACGACCCCTTTTTCACTACCTCTCCTTGACCCAGCTATTGCCTACAGCCCTACAATCCCTTGAAATCATTCTTCATGAACTCCTTTTGCATATAATGATGGGTTTTTCATGCCATCAGCCTTCTGTATGTCCTACTGTAACCTTCTGTGTTTCCATTACATACATTATATGATTTTTTTCTTTACTCACCAGGCAGTTTAAATCAGTTTAAGTTATAATTAATTCCTCTTCTTCATATTATTATTAGCAGTTTATCTACCTGTCTATTTATCCATCTACATTGGTATGCACATTCCTCCTGTAAAGATTTACCATACTCACATATCTACATATTGTACACATATGTGTATTCCAGTAAATGTGAGCAATTGGGGAATCTGTAGATTCCAGAGGGCAGTCTGTTCCATAGCAATAGTCTGGCATGGCATAGATGCCCAACAGCAGTAAATGTCATTACAATCTTATCTATAGTCATAACATCAGCTATTATGCTTCGCAATTCAATTATTCATTGTTGTAGCTTGTGCTTTCACTGCCATATAATCGTACAGTTGCTGATTTCTGCCTTTGTGTCTACTGGCTATTTCACACTTGTCTAAGCTCTCCGTTATTCTTTTTTGTTGGGGAAGAATTGTAATGATAGATTTTCCACAAGAGCAAAGAGCCAAGTGTGATTACCTTCTACAACAAACCCAGAAATGCATTTGCAAGCAGTTCAGTCACACTGAATCCTGAGTTTGTCTGATTGGTTGTGCAAATTGTGCATTTTCCTTTACTTGCATTGTGTCCACTGATAGCCATACTAGGCAGTGATTGCTGATCTCAAAAGCCGTTAAGATGATTTTATTAACAGCATGATCACCGACAACATGATTGCTAGATATTTTTGACCTCTGTTACTGCTGGAAAAAAAAAAACACAAAATACACATTGATCCATGTTCCATGGGCTTGGTTATGTTTATCTTTTCATTATTTTCCTTATTTGCTCTGATTATCATGCATATTAATGTAACACTCAGCATCATAATTCAGGGACTGAAATGCCATCTAGCTTTTACCAGTGAAACACAGACTCCAAGAAATCCAACAGCAACAACTCACAGTCATCTGTATATGTATAATGTATATATATATTCTATTTATAATGTAAAATATATAACGTAATAGCACTTGTATAAACTTACATAGCAACGCTCTGATGAAAGTTCAAAGGAACTGAAACATGTGTAGGTAATCTGCTTGTTTTATTTCTTGCACAAACTTGCAAAGGCATTGCAATATCAGGAGATTGGCGTGAAGCTTCTTGCTCTCTGACTGGTACTGCAGATGCAGCGGAGCTCCTGTGAGACGCCCAGGTGTGTGTTCTGACCCCTGTGTTGTGCTCTTCCAGCCACCCGCGACGATGCCCTGTGCGTGATCGCAAACCCCGCCTTCGTTGTGTACTCCTCCATCGTGTCCTTCTACGTGCCCTTCATCATCACCCTCCTCGTGTACGTGCAGATTTATGTGGTCCTTCGCAAGCGTCGGAAACGCGTTAACACCAAGCGTGCCTGCCAGACTGCCGACGTGGACACCAACGCCACCCTGAAGGTGACACACGGCACACCAGCACTGCACCAGACACCTGTCCTTTCATTCATCAGTCCATCAGCAGCAGCCCGATAGAGCACAGCATGCACTATGTCACAAAGTGCAGTAAATTAGTCAATATTAACTGTAAAAATGACATAAAAATGACATGCCATAACAAATAAAATTTGATCAGAATCAAAGCCAGTCAGAGGAGTAAGATATTAATATTCGGCTTCTTTGATGGAATGGTCTCTGGAAAGCTTTAAAACCACAGAACCGAAATCTTAATACCTAGCCAATACTGTTGCCACTGTGATTTAGTGTACTTTTTGAACATAGGCAAGATGTGGAGCAACCACATTACACCAATGCAGTAAACAAGATACCAAGTGTACAGAATTAGGACAGTTGGAAAATATTCTTCCCAGATATGAAGTTAGGTGACCTGCCAAACACATAGGCAAAATTTGATACATTCCTGGCGGAATTCCCTGAACTACATGCCACGAGCCTCAGACCAATTAAAATATTAAAGAAGTGAAAGAAGGCAGCTTGGTTCCAGCGTTCTGCTGCATGTGGAGTAGTGGCATACCCTGCAGCTAGCAGCAAGCACCCTGGCTCCAGACACCATTTACACATTCTACAGTCTGCAGGAACCCATTAATTACTTACACAGGACCTGGGACCCACAAAAACATTTGGCACAATGTGTCTGCAATACTCTTTCCAACAACTTTTACTGTATTGGAATAAAACAGCATTTTGCCATGGTAACATGGTCATGTGGTTGCATACGCGTAGACTGCATTCACAACAGTGGAAATCTATCATTCTGAATAGTCGCAGAGCAAACTTAAATAGCCATTAACTGCAAAAGGGATGAGCGCATAACTGAATTGCGTAACTTGCGAGCCTGGAATTTTCTGTTATTCTGAAGATTACAGTGGCCTAATCAAACTCAGAAAGGCTTCCCTGGAGGCAATATTAAGATGCTTTACTGATACAAATTAGAAGTGATGAAGACAACTATGCTATACAGAGGCAGTAATTTTAAAGGATGTCCTTGGTTTGGTGCCTCTGTGTCTTCAGACCCTCAGCTGATGCCTCATGAAAGTTGCTATGCAACAGTAATTATACCCTGCCAAACGTCACCTCTCTTTCTTTGTATTGATTTGATGGCAGTTTCTTTGTAATTGCACAGCACAGATCAATGGTCTCAGCAGAGGAAATATTCATCAGTGAAATAACACTGCTTCCTTCAGCTCTTCACATCGGTCAGAGAGGCTCTCTGCCTTTGTGTGGCTCGCAAAGAGGAAGTGATGTCGTTTAAAATAAACATGCAGTCAGCAGAGGGGGGAAAGGAATCAATTCTGAGACCTGTGTATGGTGTAGACTTGTAACAACAGGCCCACTCCTCCGCTGTTTTGAGTGAGAACCCGTGACACCTGCGCATAAGACTGTGTGAACTCACTGAGGTTACAGTCTCCAGTGCTTTGGCTCCTGTTGGAGGGAGGATGTTTCTGCAGGAGGTTCCTCAGTAGCAGCAGTGGGGTGACCTTGTGCTGTGTTCTCCCGTGGTGTCTCCCCAGGAGAAATGCACCAATCCGGAGGACGTGAAACTATGCACCGTGATCGTGAAGTCCAACGGGAGCTTTCCTGTCAGCAAGAAGAAAGTGGTACGTTTATCAACCGCTCTCTCTAACAGACAAATATCAGCAAAGAGCAGGACATCTGCATACAGAAGCAAACAGCGTCACCTCCATTATCCAGTCATTTTAATGATTAAAAATAGATGATTTAACTTATGCCTTTAAAATAAAGAATTAAATATATGATGCAAAACTAAAGAAAGGCACACACACACAGAGCAAAAATATGACTTTTTTTCTTTATTTTACTTTACTTTTTCTTTACTTTACTTAAATAAGTACCAGTGGCACCAGCAGACCATTGCAGCTTCCCTCTGCCTGATGTCAGTAACCCTGGGACTCCCCCTGGCTCATTAAGAAGGAATTAGCCTTATACACACTATAACGTCCATGTGTATTGTAATGTATTTATTTATTTACTCAGCCTTTGGTGCCAATAAAATTGTAAAACAAAATGCGCCATAACAGATTCGCTTGAACAGACAGACACACTGACTGACTGACTGACTGACTGACCCTCTCAATGGCAGATCTTCATTCAGGAGGTGGTGCAGCGAGGGGAAGATGCAGAACTGAACACTATGGCTGGTGCCAACCCTCCAGAGAGAAAGAGACTCACGTCCACTGCCCAGCCAGCTGTGCCCACCACCCCTAACCCCTGCCAAAGCTCAGCCCCTCCCTCACCGCCCGAAAGCCCACTCAAAGCAGAGAAGAACGGTCACACAAAGGACGCACAAATCCCCAAAGTTGCCAAAGCCTTTGAGACCCAGGCCTTGCCTAACGGCAAAACCCGCTCATCGGTTAAGACGCTCAGCAAGAGGAAGATCTCACAGCAGAAGGAGAAGAAAGCCACACAGATGCTGGCCATTGTCCTGGGTGAGTCTCAAGCATTTTGTTTTCATTCCAGCTGACAGATTAAGTGAAGATGGTTTTGTCCATTGGTATTTACGGAAATACACAGAATATAACGCAATTGAAGCGTCACCTTCAACACAACAAACATTTACTAAAAAAGTAATCCCCTGTGTTCTTTGCTTTTTTTGCTGTTGTACACAAATCAGGAAAACCTGCATCTTAATGTGCAAAATGAACACCACTAGGTGGCAGTATTTTGTATACTTGTTTCACTAAGAGGAATGAAAGCTTATCAACCAATATTAACTTGATTGGTATAAATTGGACCCATTGTTTTTACTCTTCTCTGAAAAGCTAACAAAAATTCTTCTTGTAATTAACCGTAAACTTCATGGTGTTCAATGTGGTCATGTAGATTTTGCTGTGATCATTGTTGCGTTGTTCAGTGTTAGGGTTAGCAACTTTAACAATTTTTGCACCAATTTTAAAACCAGTGTAATTAATTACTTTGTTAGCTAAATAATGGCTCTGTCTATGTATTAATATTAGAACTAGGAATGTCAAAACGGCTTTTACCAGGAAATCAGAAGAATGAGAGATCCAGAACTTTTTATGCATGAAAACTCATGGTCGACCATTACCTTGATGCATTCATATTCCTTGCATTTTATTTGTAAGTGTTGTGATAGTAAGAATCTTACAAACACAGTTTTCAAAAGAGCAATATGCAGGTATGCAGACCTCCATGACTGTAAGGATTCATCAGGAAAGCCTATAATGTCCTCTGTGTAGAACTTCATTCTTTACAATAATTGCGTGAAGACTGAGAACATGGTTACCTTGTCCTTGTGGAAGGGTAAAGGCACAGGTAATGGGGGGTGATGAACTGTACTTAATTGAATAACCTGGGTATAATTGTACTATGAGCAGTAATGTTTACCGAAGGGAACAGTGAGCTGCATTCTGTGTGTGGGATGGATTAAATTAAATTAAAGATCTGGGGAAAGATGCACATTTTCATAGCTCTGAACTCTCTGTTTGTTTTCTTGCTCTCCTTTTTCAGGTGTGTTTATTATATGCTGGCTTCCGTTCTTCATCACTCACATTTTAAACACTCACTGCACAAAGTGCCAGGTCCCGGCTGAGATGTACAACGCCTTCACCTGGCTGGGATATGTGAACAGTGCGGTTAACCCCATCATATACACCACCTTTAACATCGAGTTCAGGAAGGCCTTCATCAAGATACTCCACTGCTGAGGATAACATTCACAGACGCAAAATGGAGAGAGCAGCCAGTGTCTGGATTTACAAGACACCTGATCCGAACAAGGTCAGCGCAAACATGTGTTCAGCTCATACTCTGTGCCTTCAGATGAGGTGGTATCAAGAGACCTTTTGCAAAAGATGGCTCATATTTCATGACTTAAAACGTGTTTCGAGGGATATACATTTCTCATTCGAGGAAGGAAAAGTCCAGGGTCAATGGATTCAGCATCCTGGGGGACCACACTGCTGTAAACGGGAATGAAAATTGTCTTCAGGGAATTTGAAGACGAGAATCAAACTGGGATTGAAGTTTGATTTTTGTTCATATTATGGATTGATGTTGTTATAAGCACAATGGGCAGTGGGGCTCAGGGCCTGAATCCACAAGGCCACTTAGGATGTGAATGGACTGTCTCGGCTGGAAGAGGATCTGCGGGGCTGCAGGTGGACATTGTTTTTCTGCTGTGCTGATTTCCTGCTTATTGATGTGGGTGGACTTAGTTTGCTGGGTAGCCATCTGGCTGTTTTGGTTTGGGATTCACTGTATGATATTTCTAGAACAGCTTTGAGAGAGGTCACCAATTCAGTATTAATTTCAAGGACAGCGGTGAAAATGGATCCAAGAGCTTTCAAGTGTGCAGCAACACCAAAAAAAGTATAAACGAATAATCTGATCTGCTTGTACCCCCGGAACCCACAAACTGTGACTGAAATGGATAAATCAACATTACCTCTTCATAAAGATCACAACCCAGGTGGCTGAAATGTGTCTTAATACTCTACATTTTCATTTATTTATTAACCTTTAAACTGCTGTATATGCTCGCTATAAATGCATTCAATTTATATATTGCAAGGTTCAATAAGCCCGTGACAAAAATTCAATGCATGTTGCATTGTTCCTTCACATAAATTCTTGTCTTATGAATGTTTGTTTTTGTTGTACAAAAATCCAGAGAATGTATAATAAATTAATGTAAAAAATGTATTGCATATTGTACACATTTTAGTGTGTTTTATTGTACTTGTACAGACTACAAAGAAGAAAAGGAAGATATTAGATTGCTGGATCACAAAGTATATGCACAGTCTGAAAAGGAGACATTGTTGTATTACATAGATGTGTACATCCTGAAGATCAATGTTCAATTGCAAAAAGACAAAGATTTGGGGGTGTTAAAAAATAAACATGGTGCATTACAAGGAGAGATATTTTCATTACTCGTTATAGCTCTATGAATAATTAGTAATAATTGAATAATAAAAAGAAGCTTTCAGACTGACTGTTAAAGCTACTAAAGGAAAAAAATGTGTGTCTGCTATATATAGGCAAACTTCACTGTTCCCATTTCTTTAGAGTCAGCTCTGATCATTTCTGATCATGTCGAGTATTAAGCCAATATGACAAAAAAAGAAGAAAAAAATCAATGGAAAATTGTAGTGTGCCTCCCCTTTACTTTGTTGCTTAATTACTCCATATAATTTACAGAGAAGGACACAAGTGCAATTTTACGTAGGTATTTATCTATACAACCAGCTAACCCTTTGAAGAGCATATCCATGGCCAGCTAGCTAAGGTTACTTGTAAAGAAAAATTTTCCCCAAGTTATCTAACTTGGGGGGTTGAAATGATTGCAGTAGCCAGTAGCTAGATTAGCTAAATATAACCTTTAGCGGAAATTATCCCTCGGTGAAGAATAAATTATTTTTAAAACAACTAATAATGAGCGCAGAACTGATGGGAGCAATGTGGAATGAAATTACGCACACAATGTAAAAGTGGGTTAATGACGTCACATACAACAAAGGTACTCAGCTTATCCAGCGCAAGCGGAGAAGTGCAGCACCTGCATTGTAAAATGCAGAAATATGTATAAAGCTCCATGGTTTATGTATATAATAAATGTTAATGAAAGTATGCGAAGAATGTAAAAGCGTATGGGCTTTGGCAGGTACGGTGAATGTGTACAAGGGTTACATGCGTGTGTTCATAACGTGCTCTTTAAAGGGTTAAACTGTGTCGAAAATGAAAGACCGAGAGTGGATGTACGGTTGCCAGGTTTGTACAAGTGTAATAATTTTGTATTAGACTGTACCCTCATTTTTAAAGTTTTCTTTGAAAAATCACGTGTAATAATCCTGTAAATGATCACAGACGTATATTCAAAGCTTTATTATTTTCATAAAATGAATAAAGACCTACGTCGGTAGTTACTGTACGTAAATACACTGAGGCTAACAGTAATATAAAAACTCTTTGAAGACCAGATAGTCATAATTGTGAAATCAATGTATTTCTTTGTTATGCATTTTGTAAATGGTATTGTAAAGTTTCCTGATCACTCACTGGTATTTGTTGTCAGTGATTTGTAAAAAATGTTCATCTCACACATGACCTGAATGTTAAGCATCAAGCTTTTGTGTTGTTTGCAGATGCTCTTACTGTATTTATCCATCCTCCTACTGCTAACTGTGCATACTGTGTAAATAAAATCAATGTCAAAGCTATCCCACTTTCTCTGCCAGTGTCAACTATTGAAATCTAAGGAGAATACCCACATACTCCACTTGAAGGTAAGCCATGTAACCTTTATAGTGGTGGTCTTTACATGGTGTGCTCTTAACTACTCTTAAGGTTTTTTTCTAAAGGAAATAGCAAAATAATGCTTTAATTCATTGTGCTGGATTCTATTAATGACCTCACATCTTTTGAAATTGGAGATAGAAACATTGAGTTTAAAAAAATATATTATTATAATAATATATCTCAGCAGTGGGCAATTGTATAAAACTCAGTTTACTGGCTGTTATTTGACTGCTTAATCCATAAGATTTCTTGCCCTCTGCGCATCGTGTGTGTGAGGTAGAATTCTTAGGATAAACATAAAAATTGAATCAACACCAAGCAGATCACCATGCCAATAACAATACTGTGAAGGAGAGAAGTTCTAGCTAAATACACAAAGGGAACAAGTGTGTCACAAATAGGGCAGATTGATATTGTGTATGGAACGCAAACCACCTTTTTTGGTTTTATTATCCATTGATGACCCAGGAGTCCACAGCAGTGGGCTGGGTGAGCTACTCACTGCTGTATCAGCGGTTATGACGGCACCAGGTGTGAGAGAGCACTCTGCGCTGCCAGCCACTGCCCATCTCCCATGATGCAATGCTGCATTTGTGCAACAAACAGTGGTTTGTATAACACGCAGCACTATTGGAGGGGTGTACGGTCCTTACTTAGTTAAAAGCCTTTAATGAAAAGCCTTAAACATTGAAACCTGATTTAACTGATTAATCGAAGGTGATTAAAAGCAAAGCAAGGTGAGGAAGTGCTTAGTGAGGAAAAACCCAAATTTCAACAGCTAAATATGAATTGCTTGTCCCAAAAATTACAGTCAGTCTGAAGGGCTGGAAAAGTTGGAAAAGTTGGAAAAGTTTTAAAAGCCTCTTTTTAAGTTTTTAAAAGTTTTAAAAGTGTTCACATTAAAATTGAGATTCACTGAAAAGCAAAAAGAGGGCAGTCAGCCATGCAGCAATGAATATGAGGAACAAGAGAACATTTAAAGCATTGTTTTTAGTATTTATGTCATAATATCACATAATATCTTTCCATTTCGGAATAACAAATCCTTGAAGTGAATATTAAATGTGTACTGTGTGAACTGCTTTCATGGAATGGAAAAAAAGACAAATGTTAATATCTGGACCATCTAAGTAATCAGGAGGCTTGGAACTTATGGAGTGATAAAAACACAGTATTTCCATCTCCTTTTATCTCTTAAAGTACAGGATGGCCCTCTCCAATAACACGGTACCTCCATACCTTAGACTCTCATTCAGTCACATTTTTTGCCAAGACCATCTACCCCCAAAAGATCACAAGGATCATTTTGTTTGGTCAAAATATCCACAGAAACATTCCAGTTAATCAAAATCTCTCCAGTGTGCACACAACCAACAATTTTCAATGGATCAGATGTGTTCATGTGTCTGCACGTATTATCTGCTGATGGATTAAACTGAATCCACCACAAATTCAGGCTTAAACCAGTGAAAGCCACAATATTTCTCCTTTCTTGGAAATAAAATATCATGTTGGATATGAGCAGGTTTGAGTGCTGAGACAACACTGACACCATGGTGTTAGTGACACACAGTAGCTGGACGTGACTCTTAAAACTTCAATACATTTCAATACACACTGCTTCCTTTTGCCCAAACTTTGAACCTCTGAGATGTCTTTGTGTGGAAAAACGCTCCAGAATACGACAGCGTAGCCCTACTTCCTGCAGTCAGGACTCTGCTCAGCTCACGGCAGTAACTCTGATCAAAGAGGCGGGGGATGCGGGTTAGGGGGAGGAGGAGAGGGGTTTGTTTGCCCTCACTGGAAGGCTGCGTATCTTAACTCTTAAAGACCGCAGAAAGCCGAAAATGTGAAGCAGCGCACAGCGGCACTGAAGTGCCCTGCTTGAGTAAACATTAGAGAATGGACTGTCAACTCATTTCATGATGCAACTGGGGGCCAATTCCAAAGTCAGCCTCACAGCGGGGCGGCCCCTCCAAGGCGGCAGGACTTCCTTTGAAATCACAGCCAATCGGAATGGAACATGATGAGACTGTTACTTACTCAAGACCAGAGAGCAAGTCTGCCAGTACAATGCATAAATACATTACTGATGTTTTTCCAAGAGACACATCATTTTATGTTCTTCAGTGAATATTTGTGTGCATTTTTACATATTGTGCATGTTTGAAAAATCTATAAGGAATAAATTGAGGCATAACATGGTAATGTGATGCTTTGATTGAAAAGTAATGATAATATCTATAAAGCTGGTCACCTGAGGATGAAGTCCAAGATAAAGTGTAGTGAGGCGGAAGCCTGTGACATGTGGCTCTGACCTGTGCTGCTTATTACTCTGGGACAAAGTAGATTTATATTCACTCTGCTGATGCAATGTTGAGTGCTGCTTATTCATTGATGTCTCACTTGCTGAGATTTGGTAGCTTTCATGTATAATTTAATGAAGACTCTGAAGCATGACACACCTTTACATTTACGTTTATTCAGCAACTTAAAGCAACTTAAAAGTGAAGTAGAGAACAACACAAGCAAAAAGTCATTAGGCACCTCAAACAGTAAAGTTCCCTAAACACGTGAAGAGCAAGAAAATTCATTTTCAGACTGACAGCTGAACATATTCTATAGACAACTTTATTTAAAGCGTTGGTTCTGCAGTATCCTACATTAAATAAACTCAAAGAGCACTCATCATTGGCCAGTATTTTGGTGTATGATTAATGTGGCTATGAATAATATGTAATTCAAAAGAAAAAATGTATAATTCCATGTTTATATTGTCTAAATTGTTAATGTAGTGGGACAGTGATCATTTCAGTGATTTTTCCATTTTGGTTATTTAAGATCACAGGTTGAGATCCTAATGATTTCCAAAATCATGCCATTGTGGTAGTAGTAGACTATGAGTATCAGTTTGTCCTGCAACAGAATATTCTCATTTAGTGTGTTTGTAAGAGAGTCTGAGAGGCATCACCAGTGGGGCAACACTCTCCATGCACCCTGACACAGCTGCTCAGTCGCCTGTGTGGCTCCCCCAAAGCCATGCTGCTGCCCACAGCTGTCCTCCGAGTGGCCCCGGGGCCACGGGGGGAGCCAGGGGCCCTCCAAACGGGACTGCCCCCAGGCGCTCTGAAGGCCTGCTTCTGCAGCCAGGCCCCCCGGTTCATTGCACCCCCGGCCCGAGCCCGCACACCCTCCCACAGAGCCCAAGCCCTCCACACCCTTCCACAGAGCCCACACCCTCCTCACACTCCCACAGAGCTTCCAGCTCCAGCACAGTCACGTCTTTCGATGTTTCTCAGACCAGCAGAGCGTCGGCCCTTAACGACGTCTCTGTGCAGGGGTTACTCCTGCCGCCTTGCCAGCTCCATCACCTGCTGCTATTAGCACTTGGCAGGCCGTCGCTGCATGTAGTCCTGCACTCTCCAGGGGAATAATGTGCTGCCGTCTTGCAGGCAGGGTCTGCTGTTCTCTGTTCCTCTCTGAATGGGGACCGCGGCTCCACTGGGGACTGGTTGGCACCGGCAGATGTCCTGTCCTTCCCCAGGGTCCTTCTGCGCGGCTCTGAGAGCTCGAGCAGCACATTGTGAGGGTGGCTGACAGGCCGGCCTTTCGATCTTCTCCCAGCAAAACAGCACTAAGGGACTTGTGAGAATACCATAGACAGCCTGAATGTGCAGTGTAATCTTGTTGGGCTGCATTTGCCATAGATCTGCCCACGAGAGCTTTCACAGCACAGCTCCCGCTGTGTCCAAGCCCCTTACGGCTCAGTATCTCATTCTCCTGTCCTCCGCTGCTCCTAGCTCATCCTGATGATGGACAGGTGCCGAGCTGGGAGGTGAACAGCGCCTGACCCGGGCCGAGCGGAAACCGCACCTGTAGGGATGTGCGTTTGTGTGTAAAAGAGGAAGGGAAGTCCCTCTGCGGTTCTGCCTTTGGGTGAGTCGGGGACGGGGTGCTGCCCTCTGCAGGATCAGCTGAGGAGCTGCGGGAAATGGACCCCCAGGTCCTGCCCTTCCACGAAAGAATATGCACACCATGACACAGTGATGCAAGTGTGTCCCAGAGGCACAACACTCTCCCTGTGGTCTGGTCTGAGATAAAAAAAACACTGGCTCCTTGGTGATGCACACAGCTAAGGACAAAGTGCATGTCAGTTCAACCCAATAAAGCCTTTTCACGACAGAGCAACAGCAAAGCGCCTAGCTGCTTCCAAATGATGCTCCTGGGACAGAACAAGGCCAGAACTCCAGCCAGTATCATTCTGAAAGTCTGTGTTAAAGCTCTACTGGGGATTGCGCTAAGGGCTAAATGGTGAGAGGGCAGAGAATTCAAGAACACTGTAATAGTTAAAGCTGCCTCAGAAAGAACAGCAGAATGCAATGTTATTAACAGGCAGTGTTTGAATATGATGTAATGGAAGAAAGTAATTTTGAAGATGAATCAGTTCAGATGTGAGAGTGGTTGAGGTTTACTTAAATTGAAACAGGAACTTGCTTAAGGACATGTCTAGGTGCTTGGATCATTAATAAGGTACTGGCCATGCTTTATTCCCCATTAGAGCTAAGGCCTTAGCACATCCATCTGACAAGGTTGTCTCTTTGATAATAAAATATTCTGACTGGAAGAGATTAAAGCAGGTCTGATTTCAAAAACATGCTTTAATTGTTCTCCTCATGGCATCGGTGCAGTTGTTGTAATCTAACAAGCGAGACCTGCAGAAAGCACTGTGATGACATCAGCACCTGAAGATGCTCATCTGTGTATGACTGCTGTTTAATGAGCACTAATTCCTCGTGGTTCATTTCAATTACCATAACATTGCAACAGGCTGTGGAGTAATTCTATTTAACACACGCTTACACACGCTCTCACACACACACACACACACACACACACACACACACACACACACACACACACACACACACACACACACGCTCCCCACACACACACACACACACACACACACACACACACACGTATGCACATGCACACGCACACACACACACACACACGCATGATGGATATGCTGTGAGCACAGTTTGTCAGTGCTCTCCTGTTGCTTCCCATTGTATGTCTTTACTTTAGTGACAGCTCCATCCTTCTCCTGTGAGAGGAGCTTTGCTTTGCGTCTCAGAGGACCTGCATGGGCTTCGTCTGCAGTCAGTGCACTCACTCTCTCCCTCTGCTGCTCCAGCTCTGTCAGGAAGCAACTGGGAGGTCACTCAGCAGAGGCCATTCTATCCCAGTGTTAATTACAGCTCCACACCATGAAATATACAACGGATATGTTTATACCCCTCCAAACAGACTGTTCCTGAGTGGTGCAGTAAGGTGCTGTAGGGGATATCATTGGCATGGTTTCATTACAGGTGTGTCAAAATCTATGGACTGACATTGATCTGCTCATGGCATAAACTGGACTGCACTTATACAGGAAAACAGAACTTGTGAAGTCATCTATAGACCCCTGACAAAGAAGGAGTAAGCTACAGCCTATAGGGCAACAGTTTTGGGCTGTGCAAGCTCTCCTCACGGGCACTGTGGACTGTTTACGGTGTATATTACTGTTATGTTAAATACAGAAGAGGTTACGTAATATTCAAGATGCTGATTGGACGAGGCTTGCATCCTAATAGCTAAATGGTATGGACAGCCCCAGGTCCCATTATTTTTTTGCCAGCTGATCATGGTTATCGCGTTATGATATTCTGAGATTTCACCTGCAGCTGTTAAACTCCCCCTCTGAAACCTCGAGTATGGGCTTTGTTTCACATTTCCCCTTTTAACTGTATATACTTACATCATGCTTCCGTTATACCATCTCCATTTATTCATTCATTCATTCATTCATTTGTTCATTTTGTCTTCTCTGTTTGTTATGTCCATTCCAGTTTATTTTCTTCTGTTCCCCATTCATTGATTGGTCAGCGTCTGCCTTGTTTGCAGTTGATGCTTTTCTTTTAATGATTACACCGTTGTCTTGTCTGAATTCTGTATTGACAAACTGGGCAGTGCAGACCTAAAAAATCTTACAGGATTAAGTCTGATTTGATGCAGACTTTTGCTGTCCTCGATAAATAAGCCTCACTGAGGATGGCTGTATTCACAGCATAACTGGGGCTGTCTGAGGACAAACATGTTCCCTACATAACTAGTGCCCTCCCTGAGGATTGGTGTGTTCCCTGCATTCTTATGATATAATCTGCGAAATAGTGGCAAGGTTATGAGACATTACTGATGCCATGCACTACACTGCAATTATATTCCCTGAATGAGCAGCAAGAGCACATTTTTAAAAATTCTCCCATGTTTGAATATCTAACTACCTAATCCCCCTGTTTAACAAACAGGAAGACCCTTGAGGCTGCGATGCGTCATGAATATTGGGTCAATATTCATAACTAACCGTGGCCATTCATGCGTTTTGCGGGTTATTATACAGTTCATTCTGTGGAATCAAGCCAAAGCAGCACAGGTTCTCTCACAGGGATCGGATAACCTCACTCCGGCTGGTCAGAGGACCTTTAGCAGGAGCACCTCAGGACACGCAATGACAAGCAGAACAAATGCCGCCGGGGTTACCTCAGGCCCACTGAGGTCATGCCAAAAACAGATTAAACCGAATAAAGACCAGTTTAAAGGATGAATACCATAATCACAGAGAATTCAGCGCCGTGATTGCAGGAGAATTTGAGAGACTGGATCAGAAGATCTCATGAATAGTTACATGTAAGTTGCCAACATTCCCTCCAAATCTACGGCTGTAAAGTTTCACTGCAAGGATTGCAAGGTTTCATTTCAATGTATTATGAAAACAAACCCTTTTCATCTTGGCTAGAAAGAGCATATGGATACTATCACCATGAGGAAACTGAATCATTCCATTTGAAACTGTTCATATACTGAAGGAATGTACAGAGAAAGTAACTGTGGTCTCTGCAGTCCAAAAGTGACAACTCACAATTAAGTTATCATGAAGTTTGCACTTTAACTGTTATTACACTGTCACTAAATATGTAATTACCATGTGATTCCAAGTGTTTCAAGAGTGCTGCATAACTGATGTGCTGTCACATGTTGTTACATTGCAAAGGGACACTGTAGCAGTGTAGCATAGTGGAATGGAGCAGGATTCATAACCAAAAGGGTGCTGGTTTGATTCCCTGCTGCAACACTGCTGCTGTACCCTCGGGCAAAGAACTTAACCCAGAATTGCCTCAGTAAATATCCAGCTGTATAAATGGATAATGTGCAAAAATTGTCATCCTTGTAATTCACTCTGGATAAGAATGTCTGCTAAGTACCAACATGGTGGTAAAGAGCAGGGTTCAGGACCCAAAATGTTGCTGGACTTGTTCCCAGGTTGTTGTTTGACCATTGGTCAAGACACCTAACCTTAAATGCCTCGGAAAATATACAGCTACAGTATATAAATGGATAACATGTAAAAATTGTACGATGCAAGTCGCTCTGAGTAAGAGTGCCTGCTAGGAAAACTAAAGTAATGTGATTATGGAACCCACGCACTGAACCACATTTGGCACCATGTGAGTGCCGGGCTTTATAATGACATTGGAGTGGTCACTGAGGGACAAGCCGCAGTCCTCAGCAGCTGGGAGGAGGTTCGCTTTGGGTGGCCTTACTTCTTCCAGAGCGCTGGAAGGCCAAGTGCCTGGAAGAGTGTGTGCGTGTGTGTGTGCGTGTGTGTGTGCGTGTGTGTGTGCGTGTGTGTCGAAGAGAGAGTGAGAGAGAGAGTGAGTTTGTCTGTCGACAGCAGCATGATCAGCTCAACAGCTCAGTGTGAGAAGGTGCTCCAAACCTCCACCCCTTGAGGCTGGATGGCAAACGCAAGAGCGCTGATCTGTGGTCCAGAGGGATCTGCCTCATAGCGAAGTCTGTGCTCAGCTTCACAGGGCGCTGGAGACCCATTCAAATTTACCCATCAGCAAGCTCCTCTGCCGCCTTCATCAAACATAAGAAATGTCAGGTGTAGGTCTGAATCTTATCAACCTGCCACAGAATCCACTGAGACTGCTGCTCTACATCAGAAAAGCACATTAAAATGCATTATCCAGCAGATGCTTATATGATCATTTTACCATTACCTCACAGATGACTATACAATCATCCTATAACATGTCAGATTAATTCTATCCTCGAATGAGACAATGTAGTTCAGGGAGTGGAATTATATTGTCACTAGCTGTATGATGAGGATAATTCATCATTGCTTCAGAGTTAATTTGTTCAAAAAATTTTTTTACATCAGATTATTGTGAGGTACCTCCCTAGATACTAAAAAATAAACTGCAAAAAGCATCCTTAAGTTATCACTAAAGAAATCAATCTGCATCCTATACATTTACAGCCAAGCCTTACAGGCGATGAAAAATTTAAAAGAATACTCTGTGATTCATGCAAGTGCAGTTAAGTGATGCAACAGAAGCCCACGAAAACACCAGCATGGTGTTTACAGAGAGATTTCCTTGCGTTGTGGAAAAAACAGGGCAATGTAATTAGCATTAAAGTGTTCATCAACAAACAAATTTGTTTGAAATGTGTTTATGCGTGCTCCTTGGAGGAAATCAAGCGCTTGTTTCTAGGCATACAGCTGCATAGATACTTGAAAGAATGACGTTTCCCGACTGTGTGAGAATGCCCACCAAGCATTCAGCTGCACTGCGCGGCTCAGATGTCATCTGTACCTGTGTAAGTGCAGATCACTCGCTCCCTCAGTTCCTCACTACCGTGGGTGCTACTGAATCTCTTTTTCTAAGATAAGATAAGATAGCACTTTATTGATCCCCAGGCGGGGAAATTTGGGTGTTGACAGCAGCAGAAAGACAGTGGAAGAAATACAGATAAAAATACAATAAAATTACAGTACAATAAATGTAATATGCTATAATGTATAATATAGTAATAAACAATAAACAATAAAAAAACAACAATTAAGCAAACAACTGTACATGTAGTGCAAGATATGATGAACAGTAAAATGAGCAAAAACAGATTCAGGTATTTAGATGTAGTGCAAAAATGGCATGATAGGTCGGGGGGCATTGGCTGGGGGTCTCAGGCGCTGTTGTACAGCCTGATGGCTGTCGGCACAAAAGAGCACCTAAATCGCTCCGTCTTGCACTTGGGGAAGGTGAGCCTGTGGCTGAAGGTGCTTCCAATCTGCCACAGCTCATCATAAAGGGGATGGGAGGGGTTGCCCAGGATGGTCCTGATTTTGTCCCTCATCCTCCTCTCCACCACTGCCTCCAGACTGTCCAGTTTTTGTCCAACAACAGAGCTGGCCTTCCTCACCAGTTTGTTGAGTCTGTTGGTCTCCCCAGTCCTGACGCCGCCTCCCCACAACACCACAGCAAAGAATAGTGTGCTGGCTACCACAGACTGGTAGAACATCTGCAGCAGTCTGCTGCACACGTTGAAGGACCTGAGCCTCCTAAGAAAGAACAGTCTGCCCTGTCCTATCCTATAGAGGGCCTAGGTGTTGTCCGCCCAGTCCAGTTTATTGTTTATGTGCACTCCCAGGAACCTGTACGAATTCACCATCTCAATTTCCTCCCCCTGGATGGTAATAGGGGTTGGGGGCTTCCCTTCGTCAGAAGTGCACCACCAGCTCCTTGGTCTTGCCGATGTTGAGCTGGAGGTGGTTCTCCCCGAACCATCTGACGAAGCTCTCTACCACCCCTCTGTACTCCTCCTCCTCATCCTCACTGATGCAGCCCATGATGGTTCTACCATACCCCCACCATTTTGTACTAGCTTTTGCTTTAATGCACAAGGACGAAAAGACATTAATTTGATCAACTCTTACACAGGACAGTGATTTGAGCATGTTCTAGTCAGGTGCAGAGTATACCTTAAGGTAATATGAATGTGAAGAAAGCCTATTTACATCATGGTACAGCTTTATCTGAACATCTGAAAGCTCCCTATTGGTTAAGGCTGCCCGTTAGGAGGGAGTGGCCCAAACGTTGCGGGAGGAGTTTGTATTTCCCTGTATAAATAGTCAGGCAGCCATGTCAGTGGGGTCTGTCTGAAGTACCTGAAACTCTACCACCTAAAGCAATTTGTTATGTCCTAAACCTTGTTTCCCTTTCAAATTCAAATATAATAGTTTAATGCACCCATGTCTCTACCAGCTAGCTTGTACCTTGTCTGGCCAACTATTGAAACTTGGTCATGCAGCACTTCTAATATTGTGACTCCATGTATGGCTTTCGCTTGGTTTGTACTCTACCTCACTTGTAGGTCGCTTTGGATAAAAGTGTCTGCCAAATGAATAAATGTAAATGTGTAGTCATTAGTCATTACTCCTGAGTCAGCGGTCTGGGAGGCCACCAGTTTATTTTTTAAATGCAGGGTCTTTTGCATCTTTTAAACCTGATGGGTCAGCCTGTAAACTGATTAAATAAATTGGTAAACTACAGAGAGCTACAGCATGACTGTTGAATTTAACAGTTACTTAAATTAGTTATTTTTCAAAATAAGTTGCAGTTGCATTGCGGTGAGTTCCAGTGTGACATTGTCACTGAAACACCGGCTGTGGGTGTTTCTTATGAGGCTGGCCTTTGTTTCTCTCATATAATACAATAACCCATTTCCACCAGCCAAAGTAAACATCCGATTTTCAATTAGTCCACAGGATGATCCCTGTAAAAGAAACCCTGCTCACTTGGAGGAAAGAGTAACTGAGTAGCATATTAATTCATGTGCACTCTAGACTGTACATGAACCTCTGTTTTCCCTCAGGGCCTCTAAGCCAGGTTCTTAGAGACAGAGACATCCCGGGTGTAAAACGCATTGATGAGCCTTGATACCGCACTAATAGCTCTTAATAATTCTGATTTAGTTAGACTATAAATATGTCAGAGGCGTGCTATTACCGTCCACTGTGACACGCCTAAGTGGACCTTAATGTTGCTTTCAGAATTTTATTAATTGCCACATAGGTCACGGACGGCTCAGCGCCTTTGAAATTCTACTCCATCAGAGTTTTATGGCCATATTGTGAGAGCCCACAGTGCAGCAGGCAGAGAGGATTTAGCCCAGTGAATTAGCATTCTGTGAGCTTAGAGCTTGCAGCACCGTACCTAATTTTCCACTCAAAGCCAAAGAGTCCCATGTATTGTGGTCAGGATAATTACATGGGTCTGCAAGTTATTATGCTGTGAACAAGTCACATTGTGGGTATTAAAAATGGAAGTTCCTGCCCAGATCCATTACAAAAGGATTCATCTTGTTATTTTTCTTTTTAGATCCATTCGTATGATTTATGTTGAACAAAAAACATGATGGCTGATTTGCGGAGGGAGGGCAGCCTCTTCCTTTGTCCTTGCGTTGCAGGAACTTCGATTCGGATCATTTTGACAGCAGAGAGAGCATGATGCCCGTTATTTTTGAAAACAGCACACATATTACTTTGATGTTCTCTCGTATTTTGGAGAATATGATGGATAGTGTTTCCTCAGACCAGACAGATGCTATCGCACTGAATTTCTTCAGAGAATATTTGTGAATATGAATATAGACAAAAAAGCACTGAATCAGATGAAAAAGTCCACAGTCATGAATAAATCAGTACTTTCACTGACCTACAGTGCATCTCACAGTCAAATAAGACAAACTTAACTTCCCCTCAAACTATGTTTGGTTCTGATAAAATGCAAATACGTTGTAGAATGACTTGACGTCCAGTCTGATTTTTTGTGTTTCAGGCATTTGAACTGCTCTTTTAATAGATTTTATCACCCTTAAACTTTTAAATAACAGACACGTGAATTTGCAGAGAAATAATTAAATGCTATATTACACTAAAATATAAAAAGGGAAACAAAAGGTTTTGCTCAACAAATATAATCAAGCAAGATACATGCTGTCACATTGCAAACAATAAGCACATCTTTTACAGAGCCTGGAGAATGACAATGACCATTGTCATTGAAATAATCTGTCCCTTTGAACAATCGTATCAATCTTTGCCTTCATGTAATGTATTGGGTTTGAGGTTTGGTGAGGCATGAAGAGTCTGTGAGATTCCCATTGTGTGGAGGACTCCTTATGGTTTTTTGCTTGTGTTGTACTCTACCTCACTTGGAAGTAGCTTTGGATAAAAGCATCTGCCAAATGAGTAAATGTAAATGTAGGAATATGCAGACGGCTGGGCAGGTGCGCACAGCACTGTAGCAGGAAGCACAGGCTCTGAACAGCAGAGGATTTGGAGAATGGGAGAGTCACTCCGGCCTCTGAGCCTCAGTCCCCCGTAGTGGATGAGTCAGCAGTGGTGGTTAGGTTTGTTTTTCTGATGGTTTCATAAATCTGCTCCACAGGCCCCACAAAGAGCTTCTTTAGTGGGAATTCTGCTGAGATACAGCTTCCCGCCATTACCCCCCCCGGCTCCACAACACCTGCATTAAAATGATCATTTCACCGCCCTTATGGAAAATGCCGACATAAAAAAGGATACTGTTTTCAATTTCAGCCGATGCTTCTGACCAGACCCTCCAGGTACGTTCTGAGGAATGGGCTGAAAAAGCTCACATCTTGCATTGACACTGTTTGCAGACCTTTCACTGCGCACGTGAGAAATGTCTGCCACTCTTCAGCTTTGATTGCATTGGCTTTTAAATGCTTGCAGAGTAAATGCATTTGTGTACTTTTGAGACATGCTTGAAACAGTGAGGCCGCTGTTCTGATGTAAGGTACCAGAGCTTCAGAACAAAGACCCTTTAAATGGACATTTCACAGATCACAACACCAGAGTGACACAGACTGAATTGAGTTTGAGGTTAATCTTGCCCAGGTGGAAATATGTATTCATCATTCCAAAGTCATCGGTCTGCGGTTCGGTGGCAAGACTTAACAGCTCCTCCAAAGGAAATCGAAGGCGAATCCATTCCTGCTTTGAAATGTAGAGGAAAAAAACACTCAGGAGCTGAGAAACTGCTGATTCTTATCATATTTAGAACTTTTCTGTTAAACGCGTGGGCGGCTTTCTGTATTCTCGGACGTTATGACTGGCATGTCGATCCCCAAAAGCCATTTCTTTGTGCTGTAGGCATCAGCCCAGGGAGCCAGTCTGCACGTCTCCCAGTAGGTGTAATTATAACAACATTTTTATTAAGCTGCGCTAGATCACTGTGTCTGTGATGATATTTTTGATACTTCATTAACAGATGGCACTGGGTTTTCCTGGCAGGTTTTATGTTGTTTACTTTGATAATGTCAGTACCCTGCTCTTGTCTTCCTGCTGTCTGCACTGAAGCAGCACTGAATAAAACCAGGTGCTCACCTATTGGATCCAATCTAATGGCCTGCTGTTTCACAATTGCATTATTTGTGGTGACAAATACCGTTTTAATTGGATATTGAGTGATTAGAGCCTGTTCATTTCTCAGGGTAATGGGTGGGATCGGAGGCTATGCCAAGCCTTTACCAGCAGCCATCAGGTCTCCAGCTTACTGAGTTTCCTGTTTAAAGTGGCTATGACCTATGAATGCTAAGTGAGACAGTAAGTGAGACAGACGACTGCAAAAAACATTTACTGCAGATATTTTCAGGAGTGAGTCAGCTATAAATCTTGAACACTTGAAAGTAAAGTTTTAATCCAACAAAACAAAACCCAAATGAGTGTGCTATTTCTGGATTACATTAACAAATCAGCTCTTTAACTTCCGCATCCATTGGTTCACTCTTTATGTCAGATCAAACTATTAGGACACTGCTGACAATATTAATGAAACACTTAAATATAAGGACAAAACTTATGAAAAATAATAAACAAGGTGTAATACACAAACACTTAGGAATGAAATCCTTTCACATTCATTATGTTTAATTCAGGTTTACAAAATGTCAAATTTATAGTTGTGTCATGTATGTATTTTTTAGGTATCAACTCTTCCAGCATTTTACTACATTTATTTACTTTAACTCTGGTAACTATTCCAGGAGTTAAGCTGCTTGTGTGTCTACTTCTCTCTTCCATAATGAGCAATCTTCAGCAAAACCATCTCTACATATGAGTCATTTAAATTTGTTTCTTCACCTGCATGTCATATATACTAATGTACTAAGGGTCTGCTGGTGATGTCCAAATATAGCTGCTTCCATCTGCACAGTACTGCGAGCAACATGCTTATCTCACCAGGCTAAAGGTCAACGCCCACAGCCCTGGGAGCCAATCACACTCTGTTTCTGGCTGTAGGGGTTAATATCATCCTCTCTGCGTCTACATGCTCACTCATGTCACTGAATTCCTCTACATGGTCAGTTTTAAATTCCCCATTGAATGCCTTTCATCTGTTCTTATATAATATTCATACATTATAGTGTCTGGAATGGCTGCACAATTAATATGCAGCAATGTGTATCTATGACCAAGGAAATAAAGAGTTAGAGTATCTCCTATGAATATTTCATAGGATCTCATATTTATCACCTTTGGGAGTTTAAAAGGCATGTTAGGCTTATATTCTAATAATAACATCCTGGGAATATGACATGGTATTTGAGGAATTTTCATTCTATCTCTAACCTCTGTGGGGCTGTAAACATTTCTTCAGCCCCCACACAATTTATAAGCAACTTGAAAAAATTGTTTGGTGGTGGAGACTTTTTTAGGATTATCAGCAGTGTAGATTTAATCGTCTGGGTTTGTCTCCTGCCTTCATTCACTGTGCAGTAAATAGAGCAAGATTTCCCTATAAAACGGTCAGAAATGCTCGTAAATAGCCAGAATTGACTTAATCTGCTTGATTCATTATGTAATTGCAGGAAGTTTGTGTTCTATAACGAGACCATGGGTCGTGCGAAACGAAGGACTCTAGTGATGTTTTCTGCGAGAAATGTCCAGCCCACTAAGTCATTAATAACCCAACAATCCATATAGAGGCAGCATTGCATTGATTTTCTATTAGCCTCCTCTGAAAGCCTGGCCACAGGAATTTACCAATCAGGCTTGAGCTGACATTGTTGGCTGTGAACCCGTAGCCAGTTTAAAAGTGCTAACATCCTATCACAGGAAACACAGAACTTATTGCTTTCAAATTAATTTCTTACTGGAGAGAATCACTATTTGCAGACCATCTGTTAGGCCAAGTGGTTCCAGCCCTCTGTTTACCCTTTGATTTCTGATGTGCTCCAAACTGCTCAAAAGCAATGACAACTGTACACTGTACTTTTTATCAGAAGGAAGAAGGTAGAGAGCACATTCCTGTTAAATAATTCACCATTCATTACAAAGACAGCAGAGAAATGAAGGAGGTGTAGTCCTTCCTCCTGTTAATAATGCATTTCCCTTCCTGTCACATTCACCCAGCAACACACACATGCTGCAATTACTGTACATAAGAGGATACGTTGTTATTGTCCCAGGATTGAGCTGATATTCATAATACATAAGAACAATGACTCATCTTATTATCTTTGACCCCAAAGCCTCTGTTCATCCAATCAGAAATGACTCAGTAGGAAATGTTTAGGGGATACGTTATTGATTAGGAGACACATGGGACACATGCTGTGTGTCGGTGAGAGCTTCCATTGCACAGGAATAAGCAGGGAGCAGGACCTGTGTGTCACCAGTGTCCTGTGTGTTTCCGCACTCTCCAGAGCACGAGGAAAAAAAGTGCCAAAGTGCCACGTTGCCACGTGACAGCTGACCAGGCGTCTCTTCAGCCGCACACCTGAGTCACGTTGCCACGTGACTCAGGTGTGCGGCTGAAGAGACGCCTGGTCAGCTGTCACTCACTCCTGCTCCTGTCACTCACAGGGGCTTCTGTCACTCACTCCAGCTGTCACTCACTCCCAGGGACCTCCTGACTGCTGGCTCCACGGCCATCTTTGCCGAGGTCCCGTTGAAAAGGGACTGGTTTTGTCATACAGCATGAGTTACTTAAAAGTTCCTCCATTACGCGCGCTTCAAGGATTTAGTTTCCTGTATTAAATCACAACTTCTGCCGTGTGGTTCAGTCTGCATCATATTTTTATCAGGTTTCAACTTTCATTAGATTTGCAACATTTCATCAACAGACGTCTATCAAAACTGTTCTGAAAGTGATCCTAAAAATAGCTTTTTTAATAGTTATGGTTGTAGTGGGACAGCCTTCATTCATTCATTCATTCATTCATTCATTTCAGCTCAGACAATTCTAAATCTTTTATCATAGTAATCACTGCTACCATCTCAAGAGTGACTGGGTCTTTCCTGCATAAATCCCTACCTCGGGCGTCAGTAATGTATTTCTAAGAGCAGAGATCCGCTCTCAGAAGCATCCATCAGGGCTGGCTGTCCAGGGCCGTGTTAAGAGCTGATGAGTGAGATCCCGCAGGCCTGCCTAACAGACCGAGCACAGAGCCATGCTTAACTCCGGCTGCCTGTGCCATCTCCCGCAACGTCTGCTGGAACAGCAGTTAGGGGAGAGGGACCTGCCAAAGGCTCGGGTGGAATCATTTGGTGCTGCGGACGGAAACTTCCTCTCCGGCTTGATGATGGAGTTCACAGGGAAGCGGCGTGACGGCGCTGTGCGCACAGCCCACAGTTCTGCAGCTTCTCCAGTGCCTCACGCCAGACCGCACGGCCTGGATCGCGCTCTCAGCTGAGGTTTAGGGGGGTAGCTCCCATCCACAGAGAAGTGCCCCAGATACAGAATCATTATGATTGGCTGACAGTGTCCTTCAATACATCTCCGACATTTTTAGTTACATAAATAGCAAGCTTCGAGAAAGAACATCTGGAAGTCATTTGGATAACAACAAGGGAAACTCCAGAAGTAATTAAGCTCAGTTCCCTGGAGACTCCGCCCCCAGAACAGCTGCATGACAGCTGCACATCTGACCTGTGGCAGGCCCATGGTTATTGGATAGTGCATCTTGCCTTGTTGCGAAGTGATCAAACACCTAATGATGTATCGAGTTCCATGATTAAAAATGATACTTTAAATGATCAATGTGGTTTCTCATCTAAAAGTCAATTCAATCCCCATGTGAACATGAGAGTGAACCAAAAGGGAAAAAAATGAAATGTAAATAAATTTTAAAAAACTGGGGTCAACAAATAATATTTAACCTGCCAATAAAGATCTTATGAAGATCAGTTTTTTGATCAGTTTCTTATTTTTAACTTTCATGAAAACAAATAATCCTTTCATACTTGCCCTCCATGTTAATCTCTGCAGGTCTGTGTGTTATTGAGTTATATTGGACAGCTGAACTGAACTCCATACAGAGTTCAGACATTATACTGCCTCCCTCATAGTTTGTAAGTTATTACTGCAATTTGACCTCTTTTGTCAATGCCTTATGGCTTGCATAAAAGTAAGACACTGTTGCAAAGTGCTTTTACTTAGTCTGATCAAGGAAAACAGTCTCCCAGTACAGGAACCATCACTGTGTGAAAAGAACACACAGAAGCACATTCATACTACATGAGAATTACAAACTCTTGTCCTCATAACTTCCCTTTTAATGATCTGGAACTTCCCGTTTAATCTTAATGCACTAAAAGCATGCATGCACTATGAGCTTGGCTTGAATATTTAATACGAGTGCCCTTTTTAATTGTGGGTCCCACGTGCCCGCATCCATTCTCTCTCCTGCTCTGCGTAAGGCCCTCATGTTTACAAACAAGGTCATCTCAGAAATATCCAAGCCTTGACATCATTCCTGCTCCGCCGACTGTGGTGTATGTCGGGCTTTTAATGTAATGCATTAGCAGTATGGGTCGATAGGAATGCAATTTGACCATGGCAGTGTAGGGGCAACTGTAACATCCTAAAAGCATCATCTGGTGAAGCTGGCAGATTTTCTTAAAATGTAAAACAATGAGTCTCTGCTAGTGGCAGGTGGGCGCTTTCAGCAACAATGTGTTTGAATTAGGTGGCTACCTGGTTCAATGAAACAACACATTTAGATACATTTGATATGCATCTCAGGTCTATTAGTTTAAAATGAACATGTGTTGTTATCAAAGTAAAAATCCAGTTTAAAGAATGGATTGTTTGGCACTGTGACATTTAACACTGTTGCACCATTCAGCATGTTCTTCCTGTACATGTTACCTCCATCAGCATGTGGTCAGGGAAGAACACAGCTGCATACACAGCTGATATTAGGGACCCTGAAAGCATGGTCATACCATTAACCACTTCTAAACTACATGCTGTTAAAATTACAGTATGTTCTGCTTTTTAGACTTAAGGGACTTATGACTTAAGTTCTTATGTAATGAACTGAAAGAAGAAAGTTTCCACCCGAGTGTGCAGTGATGCAGTGTTACCCTGTAACTCTGGGGCAAAAAATAGGGTCTTAAAATTTTACTGTAATGAGCATGTAGACTAATGACAAAAAAGCTCCACACAATAGAAACTAAGTAGTCTACACAATATGCTACTTAGTTTATATTGTCCCAGAACCATTATAATCAGCCTGATATCAGCAGTGTTTCAGATTGCACATAATTACATAAAGTTTGGATACACATGATTCCAGGAAAAAATCACAAACGGGTACACAAATATTATATCAGCATTCATACTGTGAATTATGTGAGCTCTCTTCCCATGAGTATATGATGAGAGAAAAATTGCCAGTAGTCTTGGAGAGGTCTTGCTGCTAGGGAGGGTCATTTTTAAAAAATGCCTGCTTCTCCTTTCACGTGGTGTGTTCTGGATAAACTGGCCAATTTTTAAAGGGATGGGTTGCTCTAAGGTCTGTTAACTGCAACCCGTTAGCAGAAATACAGGTGCACAGGTTAACGTTAAACTGCACTGACAGTCTGAAACCCAGAGGAATATCCCTCACATTGGCAGTGCGGTCAGCTTATGGAACAACAGCAATGACAAATCACATACAGAGCAGACACAGTTACAGGAAACAGCCATAAAGATTAAATTTAGATAAAAGCATAACAATACATAGTGCAATGTAATTATCCTTCAGAAGAACATATCTGCATCATACTACACTTAATCTACAGCCTTAGAATGATGTACAACAGCATGTAAGCATACTTGCAATTAACTTAAAGAGGTGCGCTGAAATATCAGAACTGGGCCAAGGCCGGAGGGATCTGGCTTTTGCTGTTGAGTGAAGGTTACAATTCCTGCTGAAGGTCAGTCCTGCACAGGCGTGTTTTTAGTGGTGTGAGAACGCACTTCACAGCATTCTCCCTCACCTGTATGATCACACACTCACACACTCACACTTGCACACACACATAATTCAAGACTGTGGCAGAAAACCACCTTTTCCTGACAGGAGCGGTGTGGATTTTGGCCTGCACACCAAAAAGCTGGAAGAGGAGTCAGACACCAGGGCCAGGTGGGGCCCTAACAGTTGGCAGCTCTGCAGTCCTGCCAGGTACAGGTAACTCATTCCTACGCCAGGGAGGCAGTGAGGAGGAAGTGCAGCGAGAGGGACATGTGGCTGGGAAGATAACCAGGACGCAAGCAAGGGGGTATCTTTCTGTGCCTGAACCGAGGGCAAAATGTGTCATTTGCTGAGATGGGGCATATGTAGTTTCTAGGAGAGGCAGGCCCGGCACTATGGGGGTGCTTAGGGGTGCATTACACCCCCAGACAGACCTCAATGCACCCCCAGTTGTGTCCTTATATCCCGATGTCTACATAGTATTTCTGACTTTTTGTGCACCCTACCGGATTGCAATTGCACCCCTCTGTATCTTCTTCTGGCGCCGAGTCTGATGAGAGGTGTTAATTACTTTCTCACAATAGATTGCAAATATTGATGAGAATGAGAGGGATGAAAACAGCTCTAAATAAACCCCCAAATCATGGTCTATATTTATCCTTTTTTGCAGGGGAGGGGTTTTTGAGCAGACACATTAATAAACTTGTATCAGTATCAACTAAGAAAACGCAACAGTACTGTTTCCATAAAAGATGTTTTTGTCATGTTGTTATTGACATACGGCCAGGTTTCTCTCCTGCACCATTAGGTCAGTTACCTTTTAGCACAAGGTGGCTTTCAGCGTTCCCTTGAGTGGCGTGACGTGCTGGGACAAACAGCCTTGTGACGTCTGTAATTAATGGCCATAAATACAGAAGGGGCTGGAGGGCAGAGAGTGACTCATAAAGAGTGTTTAAAAGCGCAGGAGAAAAACTGTGTGCACAGACAGAGGGATGGACAGAGCAACAGAGGACATGAGGAGAAAAGAGAATCATTTCACTGCAGGATGAGCAGTGTTGTTGCAGAGCTAGCAATACTCCATAGAACAAACCAGCTGCAGGAGAAAATGAGCAAACCCCATGGCCTTACCTGACTCCACAACAGTACATCAGTCCAGAAGCAATCCAAACAATCCAAGAAGTCCAGCAAAAATAACACAAGACCAGAAAGAAACAGAAATCAATGTCCATAAAAGACGGTTCTGTAAAATATTCACTCCTCTTGCTCAGAAAACCAACCAACAAAACACAACAAAACTCAGTATGGGCTTGAGGTTAAAGTTTCAAAGAGGCCTGAAACCCTAGTCTACAGGCCAACACAAAATGGCACCCACCATGCCAATTCCTGACCACACCCACTTCCTGCAGTGGGTTAAAGGTAAATGACCCTTAACGGAGAAGCCAGAAATAAGTATTACAGCAGCATTGCTAAAAAGCAGTCCGTGAGACAGATGCTGAGCAGACATACTGCATTCATCAAGCAACCAATCCCAATCCAACTTGCCCAGTGAATTGAGACGGGCAAAAAATAAAATCACAATAAATATCATGGGTAGACTAAGACAATAATAAATACAATTACACATTAAAATGATAACACAAATAACTGACTCAAAGCATGCTGGGAACCCCAAGCATAAATGTAAAATAAACAAAAGTCATTGCCCCCAAAGTTAGACAAGTAGTATAACTACTACACTGGTCACCACTGAGGTATTTATTGGCCAAGACAGTCAAACACATTTGTAGGATAGGTACAGTATGATAATGCTTGAACTGCTGTTACTACTTTTGTTTCCCCTGAGAATTAAACGCTTTTGTTGACTTGCATAATGGTGTGGTAACAGAGGTCTTCTTCAGGACCTTAGCGGCAGCCCTTACTGACTATAACATCAGTTCCTATAGTAATTACTCACATACCAATTCATATTACTGAGCTCCATTACATTGTCAACCCAACAGTGTGCTCTCTATCCCAAATTCTCAAATTAAATGCATTCATTAATCATAATATACTCTAAGTATAAATGCACAGAATCCTGTTAGCTACAGAATTAAAGGATGTAATTCTGAATATTAATGTCCTCTTTCACTGAGTGTCAATGGATGAATGACCAGAACCCTAAATTTGTAATTCAATGAATATGTCATTTTAAAAGGAGTTATTTCATTGAAACCATGAAAAGATTGATTTTATGTCAAAGAACTGCATGTGCATTTTGCATTTTAAATTTCATTTTGTCATCAGGAAGATAAAAGGAGTGAAAAAGCTCATATGTCTTATATTCCAGTGATAAGAGCTGGCAAATTACAATCTTGAATCTTTATGAAGTTGTTTTCTGATAGATGAGCAATCCTCTTATTACATGGATTCATAACCAAAAAGTATTTATTCATTCATTTGAAAGCAATAATTTATCACAAGTGTCTTGACAGAAAATCACAATGTCTATATTTTACAATAAATATGGAGTATGATTTGGGACAAACTTTAAATAAATGCTTAAATGATGCCAATGAATGAATGGGAAATCAGATGGTATGAAAAGAAGTACTCTCATTTCTATTATTAATGTATTAATTCTATCTATTAATTCTATTATTAATGTTTAAACATGTATTGTCTACATTAATATGTGTACATCACCATAATATATTTCTACAACTGTCTGATGCTTGGTAATTCATCCTGTATAAAACCAATGCATTAGTCCATTCCAACCACTACCACAGAATTAGTCATTCAGAGACTTCTCCACAGTGAGACAAAAAACAGAGCTGGATCATACCCTCCTACACCACACCATCTGAATCACCCACTGCAAAAAAACCCTTCTTTAAAGCAAGTGGAGCCTAAAGTTAGTGACTGCCAGAGACCACACCTTTCTTCAAACTAACAAAGGCGGTGTATTAAGATAAACCGAAAAGAAACTAAGCTTTAACAGATGCCCACAGATCACAAAGATGTCAGTTACTAACAGCTGAAAAAGGAGCATGCCAGGGCCTGCACACTGACCAGTGATCAGGGTGTGAGTTTCCCTGGGTGGCAGGGTAGGTGTTAATCTGAGGACAGAGTTCCTACATGAGAGAAGAAGCAAAACAAACAAGAGAAAGTGAGGAATAGCAGGGGAGTGACGGCAGCTACACAGTATTGTGTTTCAGTCCACACCATGGCGAAACACGCAACCAAGGCAGCAGCTAAATTATGGTAGTATAATATAGTATATGACAGGAGAGCTAGATTAATATTTTGATATGGGAATTGACATCTACATAGGATGAAGCCATCCCATAATTTAAGGGCCCTGTAGCATCGCCACCTGTTTTATCTCCTGAAAGCTGGAGGAGGTGCTAGCTGCCTGGAAGTACCAGTGTGGGACTCTGTGGGGAAAACGAGCTTGCTGAAACTCTACTGGCCCGCTCAGGGCCGAGCACACAGAAGGCAGGAGTTTAATCTCTGCTCAGTATTTAATGAGAAGTCAGTGTGGAGATGTTTTTCTGGATGGAGATGTTATCAGAGTAGTTTGTTTTCAGTCAGAATGCTTGCAGAATCCTCAACAGTAAGCTAAGGTGCCCTAGGCAGTAAGGTATTGCAACACACCAGTCAGGACGGATGAAAGTTTCCAAGGCGGAGGAAACTTAGTTTTGCAGTGTCACTGCGGTGAAAAAAAAACTACTCCAGATAGTGTCAAGCATAGCCATTTATGATTATGATCAGTTTCATAAATCATTGTTTATTGATACTATTTACTTTGTGAAGACTGATCTTTTCACCTCAGCCAGTAGGATCTTATCATTGACTGAAACATATAATAACCTATCATGGGTAACGAACACAAAAATGATTATCTCCCATTTTCATACAGTTTCTCATTCACTTCACATAAGGCCCAGATTCAGCAAGTCTACAAGGAGGTTATTCCTTAACTTTCACTGTCTGTCAGAGAGTGAGATTAATGTATGCAAAGCATTATAATTTCAAATAAATTAGGCCCTTTGAAAGAAAATGTGCATCCTGGGGTGATTAATATTGTTGTTGTGTAAATTCTGCCTCATAGCATCTGTGTAGATCAACTTTATCCAAAGTTGTTACAATCTCAGAATAATAAAAACACAAAAACTTTATTTTAGATTTAGATAATTCATGTAAAATTTCCCACTAACTGAAAAACAAAGTGAAGAAACATTTGTATCATTATATACCATTGTGTCATTATAATTAGTTTGTGTAGGTGATTAATTCTCCATCTTCCTCTAGTGAGCTATCTGGAAAGTGCTCACTGGGGAGATGGAAGATGATGATGATGATGATGATGGTGATGATGATGATGATGATGATAATGATCAATCTTCTCATTCCCATTCCAGAACGACAGGCTATAAATGAATTTTGTTTAGTCATATCTTTTATTTTGCTGCGAGGACAGCTCCACAAAGCATGCTGACCTACAGAGCACACTGCAGGAAAGCAGGCTTTGGTTTGCTGTATTGATTATTGCAGTATTTCCCTGCAGGTCTTATTGTTATTGGACTGGATTGGATTGTGAACTGTTCACTGAAATGTGAAGCGGGTAGTAGACTTTCAACAGCACACAAATAATGCTCAGTGTTGACAATCACTGAAGCCTTTATTTTGTTTGAAGATGTAGGAGTCAGTTAATGACAACTAAATGATTGTCTAAGTTTTGATGTGTGAACAGTTACATCATAAAAAAAAACAGAACTTAAACTGTGGCCTGAACAGAGAAAATTGAATCTAAAGGAGATTTATTTTTGACTTTGATGTGCCCATGCTGTGATTCACAATACCAGCATTAGATTCTAATCAGATCTACCCCTGCAAGAGCTGTCAGCAGGGTTCAGAATAAATTATTAACATAAAGAATGGGATGCATTAGTGGCTGAAGCCATGTTTAATTGTAAATCAGAGCATGTCGCTATTTAGATGAGGGTTTGCCTTTCAATGCAGGTACAATTGGCAGATGCATTTGTAAGGGTGGGTCAGTCACAGGCTGGAATTCTCTTTGTAGTCCATCATCAATTTAGCTGCAAATAAGGGGGAGAGTTGGCAAAGAATAATTCTGCCCTCTCGGATCTCGGCTTTGCTTCAGCCAGAACTCGTGAGTTTGGAATCTGCAGGTATATCGTGTGATTAAATGAACAAGTGTGTACACAAAAAGTGTAACATTCAGTCTTGGCCTTTAACTGTGTCATTCAGGATGCTTTCCACCCAACAGGAAATGTACCATTACCCAGCATGCCTCACTGCCAGTGGGCCGAGGGCGGGGGGTGAGTAGCTGCAACTCCTCTGTTAGGGGAAGCCGAGGTGGAGACTGGGGTGGAGAAAGGAAGAGCAAAGAAAGCATAATGCAAACCACAGCGAAATGATAAACACGCTGCCGTACCTGCCCACTGGAGGATATCAATGCTTGGTTTCCGCTGATGGGATGTAAAGACATGCTGACAGGTACCTGGTAACCCAGAGTTTCACAGTGCTTTCCATAAGCTTACAGCAGTCAGAGTATTAGGACGAGCCTGTAGAGCATCTCATTAGCTCTGACTCATGTCACCCCCCCCCCGTTCAGTGTCTCTCTAGGCAATGCAGACGTTGAAAAGTAAACCCATCATCGTGCAATTGCACAGTTTCTCTAAACATTTCATCATGCTAAATGGACCATCCTCTCTTGGTACGCGCATCCCACAAACCCCTGGAACTGACACTCTCTCCTCCAGGTGCCAGGTACGGCTCTGCAGTCCAAATAATTAAGCGTAATGAAGGTAAATCTGGTGACACAATTCCGCTGTTGTACTGCAGCTCTGCTTGATGTTCAGGTCTTCAGCTGTACCCAGAGGTAGCACACCGCCTTACTGCCAAACTAAAAAATACAAATGACGCTGTCAAACAGTGGTGCCGGTGCCAGCTGTGCGTGCTGCCACTAGGCTGGGAGACAGTGATTGGCCATGGCTGGCACAGCCTCAGGAGACCACAGGCAGCATGAGCATGCAGAAGCACCACTGAACCGGTGACGCACTCAGGGGAGTTAACAGGCGCGTAGCTAACAGGTAAAGCACTTGATATTGTAATGTGGTCTGAGTGGTGGTTGTTTAGCCATGCGGGTATGGAAAGGAAGGGAACAGAACGTCCCCGACGCACATGGGAAACCGTGGCCCTGGAAAAATGAGTTCCACAGGGACTCGGAGGATTGCTCACAAACAAACAATTTTCCGCTCCAGGGCAGAGGTGACCATGAGGACTTTTTTTGGGACAGTTCTTTCAGTACCCCCGGGTCACTGCATCAGACCTGGCTTCAGGTGAGGACTTATAGCGCTTTCTTTCCACTTGGCCACTAATTGCCATTGGTCAGAGACTTGCTTACTTACTCCATGTTATCAGAGGGGTGTAATAATAATAACAATAGTAATGAGAAGAAGAAGAAAAATAATGTTTAAAATACTATAAAACTTAAATGATTTTGTCTCCAATCATGATTAAAAAAACAAAATATTGAAAAAAGGCCTCACATTCCACTGGTGTGCCTATGAATAAACATGGAAGGCATCCCTTTTTTCAGTGACTGAGATTGATATCTCTCATGTTCTGCATTCGCTGCTGCCTGCTCAGCACCCCAGGGGTGTTTATGGCTTTCTGGAAAATCATATTCCACTCAGATAAGAAGAGCTGTGAGCGGCACATCAAGCATACATGGCTGGGAACACCCACCACACACACTCCTGTGGAAGCTGCCCTCCTGCGTCCCAGGCCAGTGAGCAGGGCGGTGTCTCCCTCACACACACACACACACACACACACACACACACACACACACCACACACACACGCACACACACGCACACACGCACACACACACGCACACACACGCATGCACGCACACACACACACACACACGCACACGCGCACACACACACACACACACACACACACACACACACACACACACACACACACACACGCACACACACACACACACGCACACACACACACGCACGCACACACGCACACACACGCACACACGCACACACACACACACACACACACACACACACACACACACACACACGCACACGCACACACACACACACACACACACACGCATGCACACAAGCACACTCACACACGCACACACACACACACACACACACACACACACACACACACACACACATGCACACACACACACACACACGCACACACCAACCACACGCACACGAAAACCTGACTGCTGTATTTGATTGTAAGACTGTGTGTCTCATTTATGCATGTGAGGGCATTGTTTCACTTAAAAAAAGATGCATTGTTTGGGGCAAGAACATTGTTTCTGGCATACTGTTTCTCTTTTGCTGTCTGGTTTGCAGACAGTAACATTTGTCAGGCGTGCTTGAGAGGGTTATTCCATTCTGACACAAGCCTAACAGGGAAGGTTTTCTTTTTTTTTTTTTTTTCCTTGGGGTTGTGCAATACTGACTTTTAAGAGGCTGGGTCCTTAAACCTTAAACACACAAGCACATGTTACATTGCAAAGGGTGGACACAGGGGATGAAGTGAAGACAAAAACAGTATTTCTCAGTTTCATGTCAGTAAATATAGATGCAGCTCTCAGATGGCTATTTCAGTACCTGCCCCTTAGGATTCAGATGCCTGGAACACATAAAGAACATTGCAGTCGTGAGAGCAGGATCCAGGGGGAAAAGACAGAGCGCAGGGAATCTGGCATTCTGCTACATGGAAAACAGTCACATCCCCTCATTCCAGAACCCAACAGAAACCACACAAACACACCTGGACTTTAACCACAATCACTTAAACCCCCAGCCAGTGTCCTGAGCCACTTTCTGCTGCCACAGTCCCCAGGCTCTCCTGCTGTATATCTGAAAAATGCACATTAGGTGTAAGGAGGCACACACAATTGCGTTGCATTATTGTCATTTAGCAGCCACTGTTATCCAGACCCACTTATATAGGTTACAGTTTTATATAGTCACATTTACATATTTACAGCTGGATATTTACTGAGGCAATTTTGGGTTTAGTACCTTTGCCCAAGGGAACAACAGCAGTGCCCCAGCAGGGAATCAAACCAGCAACCTTTGATTACAAGCCCTGCTCCTCACCACTATGCAACACCACCACCCCTACACACCCAGATAACATGACACACAGGTAGTCACCACATGGAACATGAATCAAAAACTAATTTCACAGCTGAGCAGGTGCCCATCCCATGTTGCAGATGCTATGGCAACCCGGGAGACACTTCTCACCGGATTGGCTGAATGAACTTGCTCTGAGGTGACAGGCCCTACCTTCCCAAACAGGTACTGCACACGCCTCCTGTGCAGGTGTTTGTTTTTTTTTCTTTGTCTGCAGTAGCTGTGGTAACTAGGCACCATATTCCTTGAGGAATGAGGACAGCCTGTTCTGTTCTGTAAAAACTAGTCCTGTACTGCTGGGAGACCTGAATATAAAGCTAATTATATTAGTCCCTAAACATTTAAACAGCAACATCACAACTAATTTATATTCAAAAATATTTTTATTTCCATATCATAATTTCTATCAATGATATGGTATTCAAATATACAAATATAATGATATTTTGGAGAATTCTTGAGTGAACATTGCCAATGAAGTGGCTACCAGGTGCTGAATCCCTGTGGTAAATCTCTGACAAATGTCAAATGCACTTAGGTATATGGTCTGTATGGTATAAATGTTTTTTTTCTCATTTTTCAGAAGATAACTTGCTGCTGTGTATTTATTTCATATTCTGTTCCAGAAATATTCATATTCATAGCTCACATTACAATGTTATCCACCCTCCACTTCACTTATAAGCGCACACAAGGGCTGAGGTCAGTGATTCAGTATTCTGTGAGGCTTGGTTTTGCAGTTGGTGCCAACAGACCAAAATCTCTTTCAGGAAACAGAGAGCTCCTGCAGGGTGAGGGATAACAAGTAACCAAAGTTTGCAGAGTACTGTGGAACTGTGGGAAAGGTTTCTGTCAAGTGGGAAATGATTACAGTCAGGCATACCTGAAAAAAATGCTGTTAGACAAGGTGCTTCCTCTGAGGGAAGGCCTCACATGGCGGCGGGGTGGGGGGTGGGGGTGGGGGTGGCTGAGAATGATCAGAATTCAGAATACATGCCATTCCTTAAGATCATTTCCACATCCTGGTGACACATGCATTACCAAGAGAAACCTTCCCCTTTTCAATAGCGATCGGACAGGTTTATATTCCATCTATTTCAAAATTAGAGATTTTATTCTAAAAGGCCCTGCCAGGTTGAGTGAAGAGCTTGCTGCTCACAGCTTGTGCAGTATGTAATTAGTTTGAACGTATATTGGATTTAGATTAATTGGAATGTGGAATGTTCAGTATCTTTATTAAAGCTCGTACTCTGTTATTCAAAATCAGATCTTTCTGTCTGATGGAATCAAGTTCTCACGCTTACTGCAGAGTTCACCTGTACATGTACGCTTTCTAATACTGAATGTAGCATTTAAATTATTGCAGCAATAATAAGCTGCAAGGTCTTTTGATTTACCTGGAGAGGACCTTTAAACTAAAAACATTGTAGCTCCTCCACTGCCATAAGCATGGAAAATATTACTTGTTTGGCTATCATTTGTATTAGTCTATGAAAACTTGTGGTTTTTCAGGGTTGTTTGTTTTTTTCTTATTTGTCTCTTCACAAAAATCAAAACAGCTGCTAGGCATGCAGCTGTCCATATTATTCTACAGCAGTGGTTCTCAAACTTTTTTGGCTTAAGTTTTTCATGATTTTTTATGCCAAGTACCCCTTGACCAGACTACAACATTTTGCTTTAAAATACTATGAAATGGTGGGTAGCCCAGAGGCTGGAGAAGCAGTCTAGCAGCCAGAGGGTCGCTAATTTGAGTCCTGAACAAGAATAACAGTGAGACAGTTATTATATTTGATGCCTCCTGAGCAGGTTTATTTGTTACAACTCCCAGCACAAACATTTCAGTATGTACCTTTATGCAAGTCCAGTTTTATGTCAATTTGTTCTGAGTATTCCAAATGAAATTTATTTTTAATTTATCTATGTGTAGTCCTAATGTTAAAAAGTGTAATAGCCTATTTTCATTATTTATTCTTGAGTGTCAGTTTTCACTTTCTTTCACGTACCCCCTTCAGTACCCCCAAGTACCCCTATTTGAGAAACACTGTTCTACACCATGTAGTTTCTGCTTGTCAAAAAATACAGTGATTGATGAAAAAAGTGTTTTCACAAAATGCAAGAATTGCTTGCTCAATAGCTTGTTCTTGGGAACTTCTTATTAACAATATGACACCTTCAGATCAAGACAGCTGCATACAGTGAAAAGAGAACGCTACCAGTGTATTATCCATCATGCAAAGACACAAAATGCCGAGGGACACAGAACCTTAGAGGTAAATAGGCCAATGTAACACATTCATGACCAGGTCTAACACCTTGGATACCAAACAGCATAGCCAGAATTCCTCCATCCAACCTACAGTATGTTTCCCATGATCCTTTGCAGCCAGGCTCTGCATGAACTATCAGCCCTGGAATTACAGCCACATACCTATCAGAAATGCACAGTCTTAGCCTTGGAGTTTGTGGAAAGAGGTAAGATGGAAAGTAACTTGCAATAAAAACAAAATCTTGAACAGTAAGTGAAAACCAGGTGATCTAAAAGTTTACTTTCAAAAGCCATAATGGTGCAATTTATGTGTTAACTATAAATATATTCAACTTATGTACCTCACAATACAATGCCAAATGTTGCAATTCTGTAGCGTGAAAAGTGCTACTGCATGCAAAAGTTTATCCTGATTTAATTTCAGACTGTCACACATTTTCCCACATCTGCATGTATCTACTGAACAATATTTAACACAGTTCAGGGTTGATAATATATGTGAGGAGATACCGATGTGTGGTTTATACATGGAGGTAATGTTATTGTTTATAAATATAGAGAGTTAGATAACTAAAATAAACAGAAAAAGAAACATGAGATTATGTGCATAAATTCTGTCTGTGGAGACTGCTGAAAGAGCAAACTTCACCCACAACTTCCAAACAAAAAGACACACTGCAAACACTGCACACACTGCAAACACTGCAAACGCTGCACACACTGCAAACACTGCACACACTGCACACACTGCAAACACTGCACACACTGCACACACTGCAAACACTGCACACACTGCACACACCGCACACACCACACACACCACACACTGCACACTGCACACACACTGCACACCAATTTCCTCCCTGACGTTTGGCTGGTCAGAGAGCTATACCTGAAAAAAGGCAGCTATTTCACATTTCTGCATTCAGTGAAAAGATGGAGCTGTTAGCAGGCCAGGTTTGTGTCACTGGCTGGAGGAGGGGGGTCAGGTTCAAGGCTTACAGGATATTTTCATAACACTGAATCAAGCAAGCACATAATGCATATTATACAACATATCTTATTTTGATTTTTGACTGTAGATCTCCTTCAAGGAAAAAAATGCAGCCATAAAAGGCTTTCCCCTTGGTGCAATAAGCAAACACAGGTACTGAATTGGGGTTCAAGGTCTCAGATCCACAAAGTCTTGCGTGGAAAGACAGTCTCATGAAATAAACATGCTCACGTCTCTTCCCTCTTCTTGCTTATTCCTGCAGCTACCAGCAGCCACTGGGCTCCTGCAGTCCCTGCAAAGCCTCCTGTGCAGCGGGTTTGCAGAGGGTGAATCACAGGGTGATCAGAGCTGGGCCCCTGTGCCGCTACACGCAGACACTGTGTGTCCTGGTGCCAACGCTCTTCCCTGCCAGCTGTGACAACTGATAATACTGTGACTGGGTGCCGTCTGTTACAGTTACAGTTACAGTTACATTTTTGTTCAGTTATCTTAAGTGTCTTAACTAAACAGACAAGGCAAATGCACTGTTTATCTTTTTTTTTTTTATCATTGAGTCATTCATTGACCGACTGACAGATTGACAGATGCATTGATTGATCGATCAATATCAATTGATTCTGAGGATGCAATGACGCACATGAAACTACAAAAAAAAAACTTTTTTGGCGCAAGCCAATCAGCTCTGGTGACACTGATACTTTATGGCCTCAGGTAGTACTGTTATTATTAAGAAAATATGTTGAATAATTATCTCGGACGATTGAATGAGAAATAAATTAACATGACCATATAAGCACATTGTACACAGTGCATACAGAGTGATAGTTTGGTTCCCTGGTGCCGAATGTGTGGGGTGAAAGTTCGGTCCACGCACAGCCTGGTTCCATGCAGGTGCTCAGACCCTGACTCTGGTCAGCGCTCAGATCAGCTGGGGCTCTCGGCCTCCAGCAGCTGCACCACCTCATCCTTCTGGGCCTTCTGTGCCACCGCCTTGGCAGTGCTGCCCCTGCTGTCCCGGATGTCCCTCCGCGCCCCGTTCAGCAGCAGGGCTTTGACAATGGGGACGCTGCCGTTGAGGGCGCCGAGGTGCGCAGGCGTGGCCCCGCTGGCGTTCTGCGCGTTGACGTCGGCTCCATGGGAGATGAGCTGCAGGACGCTGGGGAAGCTGCCGCTGTTGCAGGCCAGGTGGAGGGGCATCCAGCCCCTGTCTTCGGCCACGCAGGGGTCGGCTCCCGCCGTCAGCAGCACCGACACCGCCTCCTCCTGGCTGTGGTGGCAGGCGAGGTGCAGGGCGGTCCAGCCGTTCTCCCCCTGCGCATTGACAGAGCCCTGGTGCTCCTCCAGGAGCAGAGCGATGTTGGGGTGTCCCTTCAGCGCCGCCAGGTGCAGAGGCGTCCAGCCCTGCTGGGTGCGGGCGTTGGCCTCCGCCCCCCGGTTCAGCAGCAGCCTGCAGATGCTGGTGTGTCCTTTCAGAGCCGCCCAGTGGAGGGCGCTGTAGCTCCGCTGGTCCGTGCGGTTGACCTCGGCCCCGCCCTCGATCAGCAGCTTGGCCACGCGGAAGTGGCCCTCCTCTGCAGCCAGGTGCAGGGCGTGGCAGCCAGCGTGCTCCATCAGGTTGGCGTCGGCGCCCTGGTTCAGCAGCAGCTGCACGATCTTCAGGTGCCCGTACGAGGAGGCCAGGTGCAGCGCCGTCCTGCCGTCCTTCTCCCGGTCGTCGACGGCAACGGAGCGCGGCAGCAGGACCCGCACCACGCCCTCGTGGCCGTTCTGCGCCGCCAGGTGCAGGGGCGTCCAACCGTCCCGCTCGGCCACGCCCGTCGCCGCCCCGTTCTCCAGCAGCAGCCGGGTGATCCTGTCGTCGCCATTCTGCGCGGCGAAGTGCAGCGGCGTCCAGCGGTCGCCGTCCGCCAGGTCGACGTCGGCCCCGCCCTTCACCAGCGCGGAGCAGACGTCGTAGAAGCCGTGCAGTGCCGCCACGATCAGCGGGGTGTATCCTTTGGCGTTCTGGCAGTCCGTCGCTGCGCCCAGGCTGAGCACGGACCGCACAGACTCCAGGTCCCCACTGGCCGCAGCGTAATGCAGGAGGGAGTAGCCCTCCCCACACTCCGCCGAAACGTGCTCCCTCCTCACCGCCCTCCTGAAATTATCAAACTCCTTTCCTGACAGTAAACCGATGACATGATTCAGGGAGTTTTCCTCGCCTGCAAAACCAGTAAAGAAAACTCATTCAAGCCTGGAGCGTCAATCAATCTGTCAGTGTGGAGTTTCTGCTGCTCACCGTTTACAGTCGACAGAGCAAAACAGTTCAGAATAATCCGGCTGTGGATTAAATGTGATTTCATAGTTTATTCCTGTACTTACCTGAGTCAGGTAGCGTTTCAGCCTTGGTTTCCTTCAAAAGAGAGTGAACAGTTCAGTGAACGTGTTCTGTTTTTAATTGTTCACAAATGCAGGAAGAACACATTTGCTACATTTGTATTTTAGATTAAAGATTAATGAGCACTCATATGAGTTATTCAGAATAGTATACCCTCCCTGAAAGTGCATGAGGATATCTTAGATTAAGCTGACACCACAGACACTCCTGCATGAAACCTAAATGCACTCTGGGTAGCAGGTATGGACTTTGAGGTAATTGTATTTCTTTAACCGATGGGAAACTGCAGAGCTGCAGAGCTTCATGTTAGTGAAAGCAGGGCCTTGGCATTTTCCTCAGAGTCCTTTCCTTAATTGCAGGTGGTAGCATCTCCCTCTGTAAACACTGTGAGTGCAGCCCGTACTGTAATTACACAGTGTCATGGCTGGAACCATGTGTGGGTGTGCCTACCCTGGTGAAACGGGACAGCGTGGTGTACGCCAGTTTATGAGACCGTTCCACTTCATTACAGGCCTGGAGGACGTCGGGTATCTTTAAAACTTCGCTTAGTGCTTCTGTTTCTCTGATGGTTTCTGGAAAGAGAGGATATGCTTTGGAATCAGGGCTGAATGCAAAGTCATGCTTTTGCCTCGGAGAAGGAACACTGACTGTGCAGGATTCTTGTCATTGTTTAGGAATACAGCCTTTCCCCCCTGAAGGAGAGGCTGTGTCCTGTGTGTGAGGCATTCCTTTAGACACACTAACCAAGCATATAACAAACAGCATATAATCCATCACTTGAGAGTGGGGGTGTGTGTGGGGACTGAGAGTGGGGGCGTGTGTGTGTGAGGACTGAGAGTGGGGGGTGTGTGTGTGTGAGGTACTGAGATCCCCCCCCCCAGCAGTAAGACAGCTGGACAGCTCTGCGCTGTAAGCTGTCTCATGGTTTGGTTCTGCGGGGAGGTTTGGCTGCGGTCGTGCCGGTGCAGCAGGCTACCTGAGAAAGGAGGCCGGTCGTTAGAATCCTGCTGCCAGCAGCGCTGCATCAGCTCGATCATCTCCCCACATTCCGGCGGCTTGTCATCCGGAACCTTCTCCACGCTCGGCCGTTTCCCGGACGACACCCTCATTAACACGGTCATCATGTTGGCCCCTGTGCCGACACACAGAACGGTGAGGAGGGGAGGGGCTGCCTCCCAGAGCAGGAGTCAGTTCAGATTTCTGTGACCAGGTTCTGCTCTAAATGTGGATGATTACAGCTCCTCTGTCTGCTTTGTATGAAGTGCACCTGATAATCAAAGAGCCGGTTTAAATCAGCACAGATTAGAGGTTTAAATACAGTGTGCTGTGAGTCGGTGAATACCTGGGTAAGGTTTCTTCTGCGTCAGTATCTCCCACACTATGATGGCAAAGCTGAAATAACAGTGATCATTAAGGACAAATCAAACAGAAAAAACTCTGATACAGAATTCCCCAATCAGTTTCACTGTGCTGCATTTCAAAACGAGGTTAGCGAGTTGTTTTGCAAACCAGAATGCATGAGTCACTACAAACCTCACCACACAGGCATGCATTACATTCTCCTGAAATCACCCCATCAATTTCACTTCCTGAGCTACGGGAAGGAAGCTGGCTGTCGAGTATCAGGACAGACGGCTGGCGGGAGTCACCTGTACACGTCAAATTTGGTTCCGGGAGGTTCCGTGCACTGAGTGAATGTCTCTGGGGGTATGTAGCTCAGGTTTCCTCTCAGAGTCAGGTGCTCGATGAACTCTGTCTTGTTGGCACACTCCTCCCATTTAATTAATCCGAAATCGGAAATCTGCCGTACAAAAAAGACATGATTCATCTGTACCAGCCGTGTTCTTCCTGCAGGAGTTAATCAGATGAGACCCACGTGCGCAAAAATAAACTGAACCCTCCACCCTCTGACAGACTGTTTATAGTGCAGGAGCTTATACTGCCCTCTTCATCAGCCTATTGAGCTTATACCCTGGATTCAATCACTGTCTGTCCATTAATTTCACTACCCAATAAAGCAAGTTTTTTAATCAATATAAGCACACATTTTCTTAATCGTTGCAGTGATTGCAGAACTCTGAGCTCTGTTTGTGAAGGGAAAAAGAAGCATGTGCATTTGGAGTCAAACTTAAGGTCAAACGCTGATTGAATCCCTGGGGATCAATGGCTGGGATTGATTGTGAACTCAGTGAGTGGCAAACAGGGAGTCTGAATCACAACAGTGAGCAGGACGATCTGACTCGGACCCGCAAACCCTGACAGAGCTCTGCGGAGGTGAGAGGCGGCGGGGTCACCTTGACGTGCAGGTGCTCGTTCAGCAGGATGTTGGCCGGCTTCAGGTTGAGGTGCAGCAGCGGCGGAGACATGCTGTGCAGGAAGTTCATCCCCATGGTGACCTCGTGGATCATCTGGAACTTCTTGGGCCACATGAGGGCGTGGCTGCAGAGGAGCGTGTCCAGAGAGCCGCCGCTCATGAACTCCATCACCACCGCGGGGGGGTCGCTGCACACCCCGTAGATCGACAGGATGTAATTAAACTTCATCTTCTCCATCTTGGAGACCTCCTCGATCACCCTCCTGGTACACAACACAGAGTTTCGTTCTGAACAGCTGGTGCACGCTCTTGGCTTTTTTTTTTGCTTTGATATATGAAGCAACTTATTTGCTCATCACTTTTTCAATCTTATATCCTAAACATTGTAAATCCTCCCCATAACTGAGGATTTCCCTCACTTACAAGGAGGAAAACTATGTCACACTGGTCTTTAAACCTGTCTAATGCTTGTACCATCACTCCACCAGCATGCAGTACAGATATATACTGTGTATTTTCCCCTCCATATAATCAACATTTCTCCTTCACTTTGACTTCCAAGTAAATGTGGTCATTTTCATCTGAGTATAAATGTGTATTTTGTTTATTACTTTCAGTGAAAGTTGCCAAAATGTTTCTGATTTTTTAATTGTGAAGGACAAGTTGACTAACTGAAGCCAGAGTAAGTCTTCCAAAGAACATGTTTGATCAGTCAGATAGTTAAGAGCACTTTAAACTTTAAGATGAAATGCAGCACTCTTTCTGGTGCTGAGCTCGTTCAGATGAACATGACATCTTCCATGCAGTGACCTACTTCTTCCCCAGGCGTAATTACAGTGATGGCAGCTGCACGCTTGCCCCACCTGTGTCACGCGTGCTACTGCACATACCTGTAGTTAGCGGAGCCGGAGAAGCGTTTGAGGGCACACATTTCCCTCCAGAGCTTCAGTTTCACTTTGTAAACCCGTCCGAAGCTCCTCTCCGCCACTTTCACCCAGTCGGCCTCGAAGTCGCCTTTCTCGAAGTGCCTGAACTTCTCCAGGCCTGCGCTGGCAGACGGATCCATGAGGCCCCGGCTGTATCGATGCAGCCTGTCAGATCAGCCCAGCACAGACTGCTGTCTCCGCAGGGAATTCCTCCTGCTCGTAGCCTGCTGTGCGTCTGAGGAAATGAACATGCTTTACATCGCAGTCCAAAGGTGCTGGGCAGCAGGCGGAGCCCAGGCACTGCTTGTTTGCATAGCAATGTGACACGGCTGGTTTTTTGTTTTCTGCAAAGAAAAGCCACTGCAGGTGAAGGTGAAACCTGCTTTACCAGCTCTTTACCGGCTCCGTGCTTTCAGAGACAGGAGGGATTTACTGGCATCCCTCAACGTGTGGGTTACGCTTAGTGTGTTTTCCTCTGCAGTGCATTTAATTATTTTTATTTCTAATTCATGTATCCATATAATAGTGTGGCAGGATATCAATTGAAATCTAAAAAAATCTCAAGTGGCTAAACCAGTTGTTTGAAGCACAGACTGAGCCCCGCAGCCCAGGATGTATCCCAGATGTGTCATTGGCCAACAGTGACTGAAACCCACAGCGGCGGAAGAAACTCGTTTAATTCCACTGGAGATATAGAGGTGGGGAGGTCAGCCAGGGGCGTGTCTGCTCTGTTGCTCAGCAACCAATGCTGCTCACTCAAGAGCCTGCCTTGGGCATTCCATATAAAAAATGATGAGGCGATGTGTTTGATTTAAAATCATTTGTGTTTTTAGCTCTTCTAGGTTGAATCTGTCTATCTATCTTTAGAGTTCACCTGCTGTGATTCATATTGTTCAAAAAGTGTTTTTGACAATGTCTCAAACATGACAATGTGCTTAATAATATCACCTGTTCTGTACTCATCCCACTCCCTCATCCCTGCTTCCCTCACCCCCACTCCCTCATCCATTCTTCCCTCTCCCACTCCCTCATCCATTCTTCCCTCACCCCCACTCCCTCGTCCCTGCTTCCCTCACCCCCACTCCCTCATCCCTGCTTCCCTCTCCCTCGTCCTGGCTCCCTGCAGTGATTCACATTATTATAGGTGCAACATTCAGGGCAGGATGCACTAAGAAAAAGGGTCAAAGCACAGCATCATCCGGGATGACTGTGGTGCAGCTGATTGTGCGGCTGAAGCACAGCCTGCTCTCTGAGATAAGGCAGGTACCTGCATATTTAGGAAATAACATTCTGCAGATGAAACATCCTCTGCTAACGCCCTGCATGAGAGTGAGTGTGGGGTTGCTCGTGGGTCAAATGGGTTTGTATAGTGAATGATTACATCCTCTCTCTTATGGACTTCTAAAGCCTTGAGTCTCCTGACTGACATATTGAGTCAGCGATTGACTGAGTCATTTATTGCCTGAGCCTATCTCCCTGCCTCTGCTCTGTTTTATGGGATGCATCTTCCAGTTATGTGTCAATTTATTCTATATGAAGCTGGAAATGGGAAAATGCTTATGATCGTGAGAAATGCCTCTGTCATGAGAACATCAGGAGGCCATTCATGGTCAATGTTCTCCCTTACTTTAGCAGCTGAAGTTTACAGAAGGATCGGTGAGCTCTGCTCTCAGGGTAATGGCAGTGAGTGTGAATGTGTTTGGCCTGTTTGTATTATCTGATAAACAGCACTGATGAATACTGCTGAGAGTGAGTCAGGAAGGCTTCTCCCTCAGCTGAGTCAGCTGTGCTCACACTGGGCTTCCTGGAGTGGGCCTGTGCCTACTTCACCACTCCAGTGATCAAACCCTCCTCATTCCTCATGAAATATCTTCTCCTGCCTCCTCCCTGTCGGTAGCCTTTTATTGATTGCTTTGTGGTTTGTATTAACACGCTGGTGATTTATGACCGATTCTCCTCCACAAACACTTTGGTTCATTTTTCCCTCAGTTTCTTCTCCTCTTTAACGTCTCCATCTGGAAGTCTGACATGTTTTATTTACGTCTTCAGTAACGTGAATCCGCAGAGAAATCGTCCCTGATACAATTTCGCTCTGTCCCCTAAATCTCCACTCTCTGCGGAGCGGTGCAGCTTAAGTCAGCGTCTGTGAATCATCTCTGCTGCTGCTTCTCTGCGTTTTCCCTCACCGCGCACCGAAACATCCATCCTCTTCACATTTCCCCCGCAAAGCGGAGCACAGAAACAAATCATAACCACACTCCACGGGAACACAGCAATCTTCAATATAATGTAAATACACACAGTAAGACCATCTTTAATATGCCTCTCTGTGAAAAGGGAGCATCATGTATGATAGGAAAAATACAGTAGTGTGAGTGCTTTAATATGGTGTAGAAAATGTTGTTTTGATGGTGGGAAAGTGCTAATATTTATGTATTAGCTGGCATTAGCTGGCAAGAATGAGCAGCCCTTTAACACTAATCTCATGGAACTCCGTGTCACAACTGCAGTCAGTCTTGAATGATATTACGTACTAACATGCAACTATAGATTCCAAAAATAGGGTCACAGAAAATGAGTGTTTTCAACAAATTAGTAAGACTGGCAGCCAAACACCTTACAAGACCAAGCTAATAAATATGCAAATATATTTAACAGAGCATATGTAGTTTAATGTGAGCGCAACATACTGTTAAGAAGATGATAAGGCCAAGGTATAGAGAGCATTAATTACACAGTGCTACATAGTTACATAGCAACTGTAACTCCATTTTATTTTAAGCTGCGGTCATACAATTTGGAGACACAGGTCAAAGAAAAAGAATTGAACTGAAACCTTTTATTATGATATAAAAAGACTTGTTCCATTTAATTTTTCAGTTATTTCACAGTGGCTGCAAAGGACATGGCGGACACAGGAAACAGGAAGGGGTTAAATGAAGCGTTGTGTTTGAACAATAGAAAGACAAATGTATAGCGGAGGGTGAAACGGCACCACAGTGCCCCTCCTTTGCCTTCTGACAGCTGCTGTTTGCCTGTTTCATTAGCACAGCTAAACAGACAATGTTAAATGACTGCACACACGGGCGCAGACTCCAACCGCTTTGCATTGTTCTCAACATAAGAGCACTGTGTGTGCACACCTGAGAACCTGTGAGCACAGTGTTAACTTGAAACATGACTTTAACTTTGTTAGTTTGTCACACACGTTGAGTTAATTATCAAATGTTCATTAATTAATGGAATCTGTGCCTCCATTCAGACATTGGAGAGAATATTATGTCATATTTAAAGCAAGTAAATCTTCAACATTTCATTGAGAGACTGCTTGTGCAGGGTCCTCAGATTAGGTGAATTGATTTAAATTCAATATATGTCCAATACAAACTTAATTTTCTATATTTATTTTCACTGCACTTTGCCTTTCTAGTTTCCAACAATATTGTCATTACACATGATAGCCACTGAGGCACACGGCTTATTCAACCTTTTCCTGCGTGCGAGGGTTGCAGAGAGAAAACAGACTTAAGCATCACCCTCACTGTGAGCAAAACGCCCTCGTTTTGGGCAAACCCCACCCCAAACACGCATCTCCTTAGTGGTAACAGAGGCACGTAGCTCTCCACATGTATCCCATCTGAATCGGCCCCTTGGTGAACTGAATAGACTGAAACCGAGTGGATGTCTCTCTCCCACCACACAACCGGTCGAGTTCATCACAGTTTCTCATCAATCAGTGAACTCTAGGTGCAGCTCCGCCTCTCTGTGGCCTGGCCCCGCCCCCTGCTCCAGCTACATGAAATAGGTAATTGACACCCGCAGAGACGAATCATGCCGTTCCTGTGATTGCGTCACAATGTTTAACCTGACTACCTTAGGTCATCATAGTGTAATCCAAGCTGGCAGTAGCATTAGCATAACACCAGCTGATGAACAGTAATGGAAAGACCAACCAAGAACCAGAGTTCATGTGTAAAACACAAAATGTGGCTGCTCATCCAGACAGCTTGTGACGTGTCATCAACCAGATCTGAGGGATTTATGCAGTTTTAGTCTTGACATAATATGAGGGTGTGGCCATAGGTTTAGGGGATGACTGGGGGGTGCTCAGTATTGACAGGAAATAATGAAATAACTATAGTGCAATGCAGCATGTATGTGAACGGTAACAGCTGTACCCCCTCCAATGTTCCAATGAAACCTACACTCCTGGATACTGCTCCCTGAGCATGAAAACCAGACGATAAAAGGCACCTTATCAGAATTCCTGTCTTATGTGGCTGTTTCAGTATAGGTGAAAGCACATCCGAGGCTTTAGATAAGAACTCTGCCTTTTGATATTGGCCATTTGTAGCTTTCTGCTTGGTGGGTTCGTGAACTTTTTGACTGGAGCTATGAATTTCTTTATCATAACTTATCTATGGTTGACTGAATGCAGGGATACAAAAACCAAGCAAAAATAGCTGATAAAATTCAGATGGTTTACAATGAATAGTTGACATTATACTTGAACAATTTAGATTATCATGAATAGTGAATGAATAGTACTATTCTCACATACATATTTCAGACATACAGTTATTTTCATACAACATTATTTTCTTGACATTAACTGGCCAAACATACAGAGTTACAGAACACAAAGCTTCTATTTTTTTTAATGTTTTATTATAATTTTTTCACTCATAGGTTATATTAAAATCTCCCAAAACCCTAAACATCCAGAAGAATCTGCAGACTTCAAATATGTTCTGTTGGAAAACAGGAGAAATGCACTTGTGTGAACTGTGAAATATGAATCAGTTCACACTGCAACTTGTGCAACATCATAATCTTCATCACCAATGCTGTCATCAATGACATCATCATCATCTACTGTATTGCATCATCATTATCACCAAAAGACCTGGGCATGAAAAAGACTTATTAACCACAGGAATGATTGCCAGTGTTGCAGTGCTTAATTTATACTTTATTATGCCTGCAAGACAAATGCTAATTTACATGGGCTGCACTCCAATCAATCAAATAGAATCAATGAGCAAAAATGATTGAGCATTTCTGCTAATTGGTACTAATCATAACTGCTGTTTGGCAACAATGACATCTTAAAAATGTCCTTCATAACTCTACGTTTTTTATCAACAGCAACAGTTCATGCAGAACCTTCCCATGTGAAGAGAGCTTCAGTGCCATGCAGACTTGCTCAGTAGAAACTGATACACACTCCAGCAGAGCTATATCTGTATCACACAGACCCAGAGACAATGCATCTCAGGCAAAGGGCTCGATTATCCTGCTCTCTATTATTAATCCACCTCCTCCTTAAGCTACCCACTCCACTAGCGCTATCAAGAGGAGGTATCAGAAGAGCGATGTCATGGCCCACAGACTCATCCTCACCAAACATTTATTCGCGGAAGACATAGATCGTTTTATCAAATATTGATGTCCCTCTTAATAAACTCAATATAAACCTCAGCCAATAAATAATGTATCTGCAGTCCATGACAGGCAGCAGCTTTTGTGAGAGGTGAGTTATGTATATCAAGCAATGCCTTGTCCTTTTAAAATAAACGCATTAAAAAGGAGTGATTAACAAGGCTGCTGAACGTCAGCTCAGTTAGGATCACACTGTCCCATCTGCCCCAGTGCAGACCCACATTACTGCAGTTCATTCCATTTTTTCCCTTAAGTGCAGCTTCACATTGTACACCAGCTGCATACAGTTTATTCTGTAATAATTCCTCCTCTTGTTCTTTTCATTGCTGGCTCACCCTTCTATAAGCTTGTCTTTGTTTCTTTTACTGATTAATCTTTTTATTTTATTGGTTAATGTCAATACCGCTCAGTGCATTGGTATTCAATATGAGGCCAACCTACAACTAAATAATCCGCCTTTTTTGGCTCACACACAGGATTCACACATCCTGTATCTTTCTCTGCTCCCATCTTTCGTTTGTATCTGTGGTAATATCTTATGTCCTAATATCCTATTAATCAATTCTTGATCTTATGCAATTAATCCTGGATCAGCTCTCTGTGTTTGAAAACACTGTGTTGCATCCCACATAAAGGGAGTTAAACAAAAAACATTACATAAAATATGATTGATTTATCATTGATTGATTGATTCATCACGGTCTTTGAAGACCTGCACGTTTGATGATTTCCAACTCTATGTCTCAGTAACGTGTACATCCGTAGCCTCTCCATCGGTATCTGAGTGGTGAATCACACCAGCTCTGCTGGAGGAAAGGAGCAGACAGAACAGCTTCAGGCCCTGCTTTTCACTCTGCTGTTTGATAGTGCAGATTAAATATGACTGAGGAGAGGTTGAAAGCAGCTTGTCATGCAGTAGGAATCTGATTTATCGCTGTGAGAGAGTAATCTGCTGTGCTGGGAGGCGGGGATCTGACCAGGGAGAGCTCCGCCTCTAACGAGGCTTCCTATTGGCTGCTGTTGTGGTTGGATGACGTGATTGGCAGGACTGGGTCTATGCACTCAGGCCACCTCAGGGTCTCCACCGGAGGAGGGGCAGCAGCCCCGCCCTGCCGGGGAGAGACGGCCCCGCCCGGTCCGGCGTCTGTGGGCAAGCCACAACATCACCAGCGCCACCGTCGCGAAGGAGCTCCCGGCAACCGTAGCCAGGGCGATGGCTGTCCCCTCCACCTCCACTGAGTCTGCAGGGTTCACAGGGAGAGAGAAAGAGGGAGAGAGAGAGAGACAGAGAGTGAGAGAGAGAGAGAGAGTATGAGAGAGAGAGACAGAGAGAGAGAGACAGAGAGAGAGAGAGAGAGAGAGAGAGAGAGTGAGAGAGAGAGAGTATGAGAGAGAGAGACAGAGAGAGAGAGACAGAGAGAGAGAGACAGAGAGAGAGAGTGTGAGAGAGAGAGTATGAGAGAGAGAGACAGAGAGAGAGAGAGAGAGAGTGTGAGTGAGAGAGAAAAAGAGTGAAAGTGACAGTGAGAGTGAGAGAGAGAGAGAGAGAGAGAGAGAGAGAGAGAGAGAGAGAGAGAGACAGTGAGAGGGATATGCCACTCACATACGTCCATCCACACAACCACTTAAAAGTTCTGATTCATTCCCTCCCTCTCTGCACCCAGATACTTCTCTGCAATGACCCCTGTGCCTCATCCAGGCAAGATTCATTCCGGGAGCCCCATCCCACCCGACAGTAAAGTGCTGTAAGGATCTACATAAATGCGATAATCATCATCACCATCATTATTACCTTTATTTATTTCCCCTCACACTGCCATGGCAACCAGCCATGGCCTGCACATTGCCATGGAAACCAACCACGCCCTGCACATTGCCATGGTAACCAGCCACACCCTGCACACTGCCAAGGCATCCATTTGCACTCTGCGCAGTGAGCGCATGCACTCTGCGCAGTGAGCACGGACGGGGTGTTGTGTGTGTGTGCAGTGTGAGGAAGGACAGCCACTTGCCCATGCTCTCTGTGAAAGCAGGATACTCCGCCCCCCTCAGCATGGGCCCGAAGGAGATGCGGTTCGCTGCTGCAGCTCCCTCCTCCGCAGATACAGCTCTCTGCTGGAGACACTGCTGCATTCAGACACACAGAGGTCAAAGGTCAAAGGGCACAATGCCAAGCAAAGTCACAAATCCGCACAGCACACAGCACCATTTCCTAATGCAGATCTCCCACAAAGAATGAGAGTCCTTGTAGAAGAAGCAATAGAATCTGAATTACCCTCACACTGCAGAGCAGTAGTCACTATCTACAATGAAATATCTAAATTATGTTATTCTTGACCTGAGAATGTGCAAAGTTTGGATCATTTAGCTCTTGTAAGTGAGAGTAACCCGGGATGGGGAGAGCGAGTCAGGATTTGAGTAGGATGCGCAGAGCTCACTGTACTGGGAGCTGTGCTTGCTTGCCGCCTGGCGAGAGGGAGCTAAAACTACTCTGTCTCTGTCCTCAGAGAAAAAACATGTCAGCAAAGTTCACCCTGAAAAAAAAATCAGCCACCAGTGGGGAGAAAGTTTTCAGCTTCTCAAGGCGAGAAACAAAAAACTTTTCCAAGAGTACATATTTAAGGGTTTGCGGCAGTGTTCAGCAATGAAAGGCACATCTCCACATCTTTACCCTGGCTCCCCTCCCCCCCCCCACCGCCTGGCACACACATCTTCCCCTCCCCCCATCCCCTGGCACACATACACCCCCTCATCCCCCACCGGCTGGCAGGCTGTTTGGTTCCTCCCGCAGACGCTCAGGTCACAGTGCAGGTAGGCGCTGGTGTAATTAATCATCTGGAAGAGGCTGATGGTGAAGCTGGCTCTCTGAGACAGGTTACTGGGAAGCAGACGGATGCCGCTTGGGTCTACAGGCAGCCTGGAGATCCCAAAAACAAACAAAATATGGGAAATGTCTGAAAACAATCCATTCATTCTCTCAAAGTGGCCAGAGTGTGGAGATACCTGAATGGGAAACATGCATTCAAAGACATTTTGATCTAAAGATTGATGCTTAAATGCTTGACATTCTTTTCTTAGACAAATATAAATAGTGAAGTTGATGCCCATGTATTTTTTTGTTCCAAAAAAAATTTTATTTAAAATTTTTTTTTTTGCTACTTTGAAGAATATAAAATATGACAGATTTTCATTTAACATTTTTTCACTGCCGAATTCCATTTGTGTTTTTTCATTTGTTATTTCATATGTTCATATGTTTTGATGTCTTGGAAATGATGGAAAATAGTAAAAATGAAGAATAAAAGTTGTGGTCAAACTTTTGACTGGTACTGTATCTATATGTATGATATATACTGCATATATATACACTACAGAGTTCAAATATTCCACATACTGCTGTGTTTAATGTTGTGTTACCAGTTTGTTAACGTTACTTCACTCTGCGGGTGGATTGTCAGTGAGGGAGACTGTTTAATGCAGTCACTTTGCACTTTGTATTTTGTGAAGTCCTTCTGTGCCCTTTTCCTTGACAGTGTCACATTCTTCACAGCACAGAAATAAATCAGCTGGACTGTGAAATGAACAAGCAGGTCCCTGCACCTTGAAGAAACATCCAATCTCTCACCAACGTGTTTATAATGCAGTATATGAATGTCAGAATGTAGTTAGCAGAGAGGTACTGAAAGTTTTCATTAGTTTTTTTCCTGCTAGCGTTCCTTGAAACTTTATGGTAAGCGACACTCTCACACCCTGTATTAGAAAGATAAAAATGGTGTGATTATGAGTGAAATGTGGTTTGGCGTGCTGCATAATGAGGGAAGCACACTGAGTGAAACGGCGCAACACTCTGTTTTGAAGGCGTGTTGGCCGGAGCGTAATCAGCCGCAGGCACAGAGAGCACCATGTGTGTCTGTCCGACACGCTGTGTGAGAGGGGCTCATGGAGATAATGTCCGGAAGAGAACGCACTGCTGCCCGTCCATCAGCAGAACAAAGGCCACTCCTGAAATCAGGAATTACAGGGTGTTTTATGAAAGCCTCTCTTAAGAAGAATAAGCCCAAACATCTGCAATGGGCACAAGGTTTTAGTATAAATTCTAAGGGTCTATGATTTTGTGTGTGTATGTGTGTGTGTGCGTGCGCACATGTGTTTGTTATATGTCTGTCTACTATGGACTGAAATATTTATTTTTCACTGTGTGAAAAATCAAGTCAAATATACTTTAAAATCATTCCTAATAAAGTTCAAATCATTAAAAGCATTACAAAGACAGGTCTGAGCCTTCTGCTAATCACAGGGACTGCTGCCCACTAGCGCCCCCTTGTGTGTATGCTGTCGGGGCTTTTCAGTATGCAGTGGAAGTAAGGCGTTTAAAATCAGAAGTTTAAGGGAATAAACACTTTCAGCAACTGCTGCTCAGATAAGCAAAGACGAATGGAGTAAAGAATGGCCCCCGTTTCAGAATTCTCCCTAAAAATTTACACCCAATCATCTACAAGAAAGGGAAAAGAAATCAATCTTTACTTGCGTCACTCTTCACAAGAAACTCAACTTTCTTGTTAAGATGTGAGGTGTGATTGTACACAGTCCTCAGACATATGTTTAGCTTTCTTTAGTTGAAATGTTAAGAGAATATTTATTTCATAGTCCATCTTTGTAATGCTGTTTTCCTTTGATAAGACCATTGACTGAATGCTGGCCGCTACCTTCTTTCTCAAATGGAGATAGAACTACTAAACTCTCAAACCATGAAAAGAATAATGGATACATCCAAGCTGGATATTACTGTGGACACATTCAGGATAACTAATGTAGCTGTATTTTCAGGTTCTGTCAAACTGATGGCAAAAAAGGTACTAACATTGGGACACTGCAGGACAGCACCTCTCACGAGAACTGCAACTCTTCCCTGCGAATCTCACCCCAAAACAAAAATGACATCACATGGAAACCGCAAAAAACAAGGGAAAGTGTGTGCTAAACATCAGCCCCACTGACGGCATGTGTGAACTGAACAACTAGTCCCTGAATTTTTAATAGAATAAGAATATAAAAAAACATAAATAAGAAATAATAATTTTCATTCTGAAATTTACAAATCAGTGCTGTGTAACAGTTTTGGACTTGTTGCACTTGAGGTCACAATAGAATTGTGCTTTTTTTTTTCATTTTAATTTTTGATGTGTGAAAATAATAATTCCACAAAACTGGGTGTTTGAGTGCCTTAAAGTGCAGCTTGTTCCTGAGTCCTGCATTAGTACTGACGTTACATTTAAAATGGTGTTTAGAGTTTGCCAAGAAATGCTCAAATTCTTAACCTATGCAGAGCTTGTTTTTCCAATGGAAACTGCTGTCCTGCCATTCCCTGGCTGGAAAATATACTTTACCCGTCAAAAGCAGGTCGGCTCCAGGTGTCCCTTCAGACAGCCGCAGGTGTCCTTCACCTGTGCTGACATGGAGGCAGTGCTCACTGTAGGAGAGGTCTTTACCTGGAGAACACACAGCAGGTGGCGTTGAGCTCGTCTGGCTGGGCGCTCGGAGAGAGGCAGCAGGACTTGATCTTCAGGTTCACCTGGCTCTTATTGGTCTTCAGGTTGATGACGACATGGAGGTTCCCCAGAGCAGGGATGGAGTCTCCAGGCATCAGGTCCCCCTCCAGGCTGAGGTTCATCTGAGCCGTGTAGTTCCCCGTCCCGCAGACATCGTCCGAGATCACCGCCAAGCTGAGGGGAAGAGCCAGGGGCGGGGAGGCAGGAACTGATATTTCACAGTGCTCCGGAAAGAAACCCAAAGATCACAGCCACGAGTCTTTATTCTGATCTCTCCATTACATTTTAGTGAGGATAGAGATGTCAAGTGAGTTTTATTCTGAAACTAAAAAAACCTGCCATGTCAGATCTCAGCCACAGCACCAACTCTTTAGCATCATTACAGGATCAGTATGTAAAAATATTCTCATAAATTATTCTCACTTCTCACTGGTTACAAGAGTTGCTTCCAGTCAGCATGGTGCTTATTGTTTCTGGTTATCAATTATGCAACTGACAGCAGTTGTTAAATGAGAATGTTTGTTCTAACGACGTGATAATGCAGTTACCCGCTGAGTAAGAGATCTGGAGCTATCAGCCGCGCCCTCTTCCTGCCAAGAGCACTTTCTGATTCAGTGCGTTTCTTCCTGCTTCTTGAGGCAGACTCTGCGGACGGAGCGTCTCTGAACAGGATGGGATCGGCCCCCCTGCTGCGGTGTGGGGGCGGGGGCTGAGGGGTTTCCACTCGCTTGGGACCCGACGGCTCCACGGGCTGCGGTTCGCTTAAATCAGCCGGAACGGTGGCAGAGAAGCTGCTGTCTAACAGCACTCCCAGAGTGCTCTGCACCGAGGGCTCCTTCACTGTGCCAAATCCAGTGTGGGACTCCAAGGCCACTGGGCGGGCCGACACAGATGGTGTTCGGAGGCGAGCGTCAGAAACATCCAGATACAATTTCTCTCTCCTCTCCGTTTCAGTAATTAAGTCTGTCTGGCTCATGGACAAAGGGAAGCGTGTTTCAATGGCAGGCTGGCCTTCAAAGTTGAGCGTAACTCTGGGTAGTGCGGTCACCTTTGTGGGCGATTCTCTCTCGGCGGGGCCGTTAGCAGGTATACTGATGGATAGGTCATGCAGAGGAGGTGGAAGGAAGGGCATGAGGTCACTGTGTTTTGACGGCTTCGTGGAGTGAAACGCCACTCGGGACCCTTCAGTAGCGTCTAACGCGCTGGCAGGTACTGTGTCCTGTGCTTCTCTCCTGGTGTTTGCAGGCTCTGAAGGAAGCACGCCTCCTATTTCCGTGTTCTGATTCAGAGCTGCGGCTTTGGTCGGAGCTGTGCTGGAGGGGACCTTCCTTGTTTCGGACAGCCTGGCTGGGACTTCCGTTCTGGACGCGGTCAGAAGTTCAGTTCCAGCCACGGAATCCGCCGACTCCGACGAGACTGTCTCGATCAAACCAGCGGGAGAAACTAGCAGGTTCAACGTGCTGTTCAAAGCTGGGTTCACCTCTAGCATTAGTCCCTGAACGTGTACCCCTTTGGTCTGCGCCAACGTTGTCCCAGATGCAACGTCTGTGCCTTGATTTCGGTCCCCGTGGCTATTGTTCACTTTAAATATTGATGACCCTAAGCTAGAGTTTGCAGTCTTTGACGGTACAGCACCCGGGGGAGGGACTCCTGCCTGTTCTGCAGGACTTTGTGATCTCTCAGACAAGGGAGGCAGTCCTGACGTGAGCACAGACGCACTTTCATTCACAGTAATCAACGGCTGTGGAAACGTGAGGCTGGCTAGTGTGTGGGTGACAGCCGCCTTAGTTTTGACCTTCAAAGCAGAGGAAACGTGTGCAGTTTCGCTGATATCCGTGTGTTTCGTTGATCCGAAGTGATCTTTTAATAAGAAAGAGCTAGTGATGTGGTTAACTGGAGCGTGCACTGTAGGTTTGTGGATAGGAGTTGCCTCTGCACCCAGGTTTTCTCTGTGAGGTGTTTTCAGAAGTTCAGCCACAGGAAAATGGCTGACTTGTGTTGACCCGCCTTCAGCCCGTTCCTGAAAGTTACTCTGGTGAGAGAGAACGCTTTCCTGTCCTCTGCTGACTGCTTGCTTTGCAGTGTGGACTGTTTGTGTATCTTGCGGAGTGCTGACAAATTTATTTGTGTGGAGAGCTGAAAGGGTGAATCTTTCAGTCCTGTGGGTGGAGTTTTCCGCACGTACAGGAAGAGTGGAGGTCATGGGCAGTGTTGGTGCGTGAATAACTGAAAGGTCATTCGCTGCAAGATTTCCGACAGATAAAGCGATTGGCCGAGAGGCAACGGAAGGGGCCTGGTGCTGCGTAGTTTGGGAAATGACTCTCTGGGGAGAAGCTACTGCTTTCTCCACTGTGGTCAGAGTAGTGGCTAATAGTGCGCTAAGCCTCTCTGTGGGCTGAGCATTAACCTCTGAAACAGCACTGAGCTTCCCAGCACTAGCTGCAGTGCTAAGGGCCTGTAGGTCACTCTTTTCTGACTCAGACGGCCTACTCTCTGTGATTACAGATGAGAGCTGAGGGCGAGACACTGCTGATGACTGGATCACCTCCTGTTTGGCAGTCGTAAAGCAGGGATTAGCTGACCTGTGGCCGCTCGTGTTCAATGCTAACATGCTAGGTGTCAGACTCTCTGCCAGAGATTGGAACAGCAGCTCAACAGTTGCTCTGGTGCTTTCCCTGAGGACTGGGGTCACAGTACGGACTTTATCGCGAGTCGAGGAAGGCATTCTAATCATTTCCTGCAGCCTGCGCGATGGACGGGGAGATGCAGTGGATGAAACACTCCTGAAGCAGCCTCTGCATTTCAGTGCGGAGGTTCCCACCTCAGGAGCAGCGAGAGTAATTCTGGTGGCTGAGCTCACAACGCCATGGAGATCAGCCTCTGACTGACTCAGCCGGAGCGGCCTGGGGAGGAGCCCGTGCCCTGGACCTGTTGTGCTTTTGGTATCGTCAGGTGTCGTGCTGATTTCTGACTTCTGGCGCAGCGATGGAGTTTCAGAGGGAGCGAGGACTTTGAGCGAGGACATCACCTCCTTTCGCTCACTCACTTTTTCCTCGGAAATAAACCCTGTGGCTTCATGTTCTGTCAAGATGCTGAGCAATTTTTGGGGTGTAGAAGGTGATTTAGTGCAGCTGTTAGGGATGCAAATGGCATGGCTGTTCCCAGCAAACCCTGCCGATGCGTTCTGAGCCACTGAGGGGGTCTCCTCCGGGGTTCCTCGCAGCCTGTCTTGCAGTGGTGAGGCTGAAGTAGAGAGCCCAGCTCCTGCAGTCATTCGCAGAGGGCCTGCAGTTTGAAATTCAGGTGCTGTTTTTCCTCGGGTGGCTTCCTGCGGGGCTCTGGAGGAGTGAGAGGGTGGAGACAGCGGTGGGGGAGCTGTGATCAGTAGCGAAGCTCGGCTGAGAGAGGGGAGAGGTCCGTGCGTTCTCTGCGTCCCAGCAAGTCTAGGAGAGCTCGTTCCTCCTCTCATTCCCATTGTTTCCGTGCGTTTTACAGTTGTCCTAATGGATGAGTGACTGTTGTCTTGCAAGGGAACTGTTGATAATGTAAATAAAAGTACAGAGTCACCTGCGCTGGAATGCAGGTCTACTCGCCCCGTTGGCTCCTTAGTGGGGACCAACTCCACGCTTTCACGCAGTTCTGTTTCAGTCAAAAGCAACTCATTTGAAGTCGAGGTCTTGGTATCGACCCCAGAGTGCACTGGGGTCATATCCTGCAGCCCATTTCCAGCTGTGCCTGCCTCTCCTCCATCCAGCAGAGGGGTCAGGTCTGAAATAATTTCAGTGCTTTTATGTGGTTTTTCAAGCGGGAGTGTGGAACCCACAGCATCTTCAGTACTCGTCCTGATCAGAGAGCTCTCCTCCCTGTCATAAAAGATTAATTCCTCCCCATTCAAAGGATGAGCCGTGACAAACAATTCCCCAATCCCACTCTCACCTCCTTTTTCACCTCCTCTTTCCTGTGAGCTGTCGGACTCTGCTGGTGAATCAATTACGGCCGGCTCAGGGCTGGATATCTCAGGAATCCTCTGCCCGGTGTCTGTAAGCGAAAGAGCAATACTCTCTGTATGTCCAGGATTGCTGCTATTACGAAGAGCCTGAATCAAAGTGGGAGGCTTCTCCCTTCCGTCAGATGGATGGCCTACAGGCGTCAAGGAATCATTCATCAACAGCTCTAATCCAGCTTCTTCGTAATTAGAGATGGGGGTGCGATCCGGCCGGCCCGCAGACGTCGTGGCTGATGTATTGTCTTTGCTCGGAGTTGGTAAATCTAATCTGTTCTCTGAAACAATCCCCCCGGTTTTTGAAGTGGCCGCGTGTGCAGTGGCTGTAGTTGCAGCGCTCTGCCTATCGCCGCTCACTCTTTCATCTGATGAGAGGAGCAAATCTCTCCCTGGAGTGGAGCTTGCAGCCGGAGCCTGCAGATCAGGGTGCAGATTACCGAAGGGTGAGTTCCCGCTGCCGCAGCCTGCTTCGTTTCCATCCGGAAGCTGCGTTACCGCTGTGACAGATGGCCCTTCTGTTTTCAGGCTCTGATAGTCTTCTGTGACTTCATCTTCAGCAGAACCTATAGAAATGAAAGAAAAATTCACGAGGGAAGACACATACAGCTGTGTCAATACGATCCCTGAAACTTCAGAATTAGAGGGCTGTTACTTTTCTATCACATTGGTTCAAACACTAGTCACCAGGTTAGAGGGTGTTACCTGGATGATTAGAATACTGTTACTTTCTGATTTAGTAAATTAAGCATATCATATCATCAGGCATCTCATTTCAGCCTCAAAGGTCATTCTGTAATTTTCTTTATGCCCACTATATTTTACAATACAGTAAACAGCAAAAATAAATAAATAAATAGTAATAATCGGACACAGCTTTCTCCAGAAACATTTCCCATTTTTCTTCCAGAACAAATGCTTATTTCAACATACAAAAAAGAGGCTTTATCAAAGGAAATACTATATCCTCCTATCAAATACTTCAATCCCAGTAACATGCAAATACTTCTTTTCAAATGTCTAGTTTGTGATTACAGTTTCTTTTCAGTAAATTTAAACACTGAAATGAAAAGTCACAAAATTCTGCAGAAAAACAAGCTGTGGAACAAAGACATGAAAAGCATACCTGTTAGCACAACCAGAGACAATATGAAATGTAGGAAATTGCTCATATTTGAAAATCCTCTTCAGAAAAGCGCAGCTGTAAAAGGCAGGCCTTTAATTGCACGCAGCAGGAGGGCTGTCTGGAGGAGCACGGCTCGCAACGGGCACATACTGAGAGCTCTGTCCTCCACAAACCTCCTTTATACACGGATTAGATTACTTTAACACGAAGACCAGCATCAGCCAGGAGAACGGCTAATCCAAGTGCCAACATTTTCGTTCAACATCCAGGGAAGAGTTTTAAAAGATATCAGTTGCTTTCTGTTGTGTTCTCTCTTTTTGAGATGCTGCACTGTGATTACACATAGACACCCGATGCTTTACTATAGGTAATCATGTTCACATTGGGACTGTTGTTTTTCAATTTTAGTTGCATGTACTTACGGTAAGAACACTTGCTTATTAAAACAAGAAAAAAAAACAACAAACATCTTTGTTAATAAGCTTGATGCTAAATGGTGCATTTGGTAGTCTGTCCTTACATTACTGCAGGCTGCTCAAATATCAGCCAGAACTGGCTGTGCTCATACATCTCAACTTAATTACTCCAGTTTGTTGTTTTCTTTTTTCTCTTCCGCTGAACCTAAATACACACAAGTGTCCTTTAAAACTGGATACAGTGCTACAGGTCTCAGCTTTCTGCCTGTCCAGATCTTTCAGGAAGGCTGCCCAAATATGTACTTGAAAAAGTGCGGCTCAGGGCTGGGATGTAAGTCAAGAAATCACTTTTCAAACAGAGAACGTGCTGTCAGAAGGCAGCCTAATGGGTCTGAACACATCCTGCTCACTGATGGATCTCTGGTAAAAGGAGATATTTCTCTGGACAGGTGCACCGCAGTGCATCAGTCCCGTGGCTCACAGGTATGATCAGATTTGTCAGGTACGGCCAGAGATCCAGGAAAGGTGAATAACGCGTGGCAATGCATAATAAAGACCACAGGTACGAGAAGGAGGGGGTGGTGCAGGACAACAGAGAAACCAGGAAAAGCACCTGAATCCTGTATCAGGGTTCGGACCAAACACTGCTGCAGTGTTCATTCTGTCAGTGTTTTTGTGAAGGATCAGCTTTGACTGAGCTGAAGTTTCATTTATGTTTGTGTGCTTACTGGAAAAAAATAATGTAAAAAATAATCTTAAAAACACTGGCTCTTCTCATGGCTACAGATATCTGTGGATTCTTATTTTAGACCAATTTTTTATTATATTTTGAACATATCACAACAAGAAATCTCACCTTTAAAAATAAATGTGCACATACATAGGGGCCAAATTCAAGTTAAATATGATTATATCATTTTGTATTATGTATTAAATCCTCTAAATTCATGTTTGTATTTCAAGCCTACTCGAAAAACAAAAAGGCGAAAGACACCATCAGTCAGAGATACACATCATATTGTACATGTTCTGCAGTCAACATGAACAGAGGATTACACAGGGAACATATTTCAAAATAAAAGCTCTTCTAAATGATGTTGCTCAGGAAACAGGGAAGGCAGCCCAGAGATATGAAGAGAATCTGATATCATTCGTGCAGAACAAGGTGAAACACAGAGACTCGTCACTCTCCCTCAGCATGAGTGTAAGTGATGAGGACAGGATCAGAATGACTCAGGAGGACATCCAATCTCAGCCCTCAGGTCTCCATAAATTCAAACACAGTATTTGACTTTCAGTGACCGCTGAACACAGAATGATGCATAAACACTGGGGAAATAAAGAAAGGCGATGCTTTAAATTTGATAGTGACTAAATTCATTCTATTGCAAATTCACCCCCCTCCTCCACTCCACCCACAAGTGTGTCACATCCTGTTTTTTGGTCTTAAGTCTTCACTTTGTTTTTTAAGTCCTTTGTTCCTTGTTTCAAGTCAGACAGTTTCATGCAGGAATGAAGAATTTCCAGGCCATGAAGTTCTCTGAGTTTCACCACATGTCTGAAAATCAACAAAAAATGATTAGTAATACAGAGAATGTGAGATCTCTTACAATATGTCACCATTAAAAATTAAACACTGCTTTCATTGAAGTTACGAGATTGATATGAATGAATTCATGCCAAATCTAATCTTAGAAACTACTCTGAAAAGATCTCTTGTGTTGGTAACTCTAACAGGGAGGGTACAGGCAGAGCTGTGTCTCCAGTGACAAAAACCAGGCTGTCCTTTATCAAGTGTTGATAGTTTGAGGCCCCTGTCAGTTTTCTGCAGTGGTGCACAGTTCAGAAATGACCAAACCGTTATGAACAAATCCTTTCAGTGCGCTGAAAGATTCTTTCATTTTAGTCACCAGCCAAGCAACCCTGAAATGATCTCAGGGACCACTATGTCAGCCTATAGGAACGTACTGCTAGCGGAGGGGAAAAGTGACAGTGGGGCGGGCAGCTATCCAAGCAGCAAATCAGAACAACAGAGTCAATGAATGTAAACACCCCCAAGCTCTGAATGACTCAAACTCCAGTGCACTGCAGTACACAGTACCCTGATTCATTCAGGTCCCACAGTTTGGTCAGGTCATCAATTCATCGTGATTCACTCAGTTTTTCCAGTGACTGTGAATCTCATTCAGTACATGCGCTTCCTTCCTCATCCACAAGATGACTCCATGGTGATACTGTGCCATTTGGCAAATACAAAAATACTGCATCATAGAATAATATAATAAATCCACAGCATTCTAATATTCAATAAAAATTAATCCAATATACATCATCATAACAGTATATGCTATAAGTAGACTGTTTTGAGAAAAAACACAGGTCTTTAGACATTTCTTTACTTCATTTAAGAAACTTTGGTACAAGCAAAAATGAGATTGCAGAATATTTCATTTCAGTGTTGAA
>CM032883.1:38016667-38066667 GCA_019176425.1 Megalops atlanticus | reverse complement strand
AGAGTGAACATGGCTCTGAGTGAATGCATGATCAACATGGAGCTCTCAGCACAGGGCAAAAGCATATGAACAATACGCAGCCTACAGCACACCTTCCAAACTCCTCAAAGGAAGATGTGAAATCTGCTTGTTTGTGCAAATTTGCGAACTGGAGAAACTTCTGTCACACAGGGTCACAGAAGAACTTGACAGTGAGAAATTGATGTGAATATTTGCAAGCTGAGATATGAAAGTGATGGATTAAGTTTGGTGTTTGTGAGTCTGGCCGATGACCCTGTGGGCCCTTCAGGGGAGCAGAGAGCAGCCTCACATTGTTCATTGTTGGGCACCTGGGAAAGTTTGCGGCTGAAACTTTCCTGCAACTTCATTTTAACAACAATGCTTTGGTCAATCACGCAGAGGGAGCGAGAGACGCTATTGTGTGGGTTTGTTCACATGAAGAACCGCTGAGACAAGATAGTGCACCTCTCTCAGGGTGCAGAGGTTTTGTAGTAATCCCCTTCAAAACTGCTTGCTTGCTTTAAAAGAGCTTTCCTTAGAAACAGAATCCTCACACCCAAAATGTAATATAGATTTTTTGAGTACTTCAGAGACCCTTTTAGTTGAAAATGTGGGTATGAAAATTTTAAAAAATGACAAAAATGAAAAGGCTTTTAAATTTATGACACAAAAGAAGTAAAATGAAAGAACATGTGGACAGATAGAGGAATAGGATGCCCTACATGACTCTTACATGGCAGATTCTCTGGATTATATGATGATGCGGATTCACTGGAGTATATTCTGATTACAGACACAGTGCAGATTCACTGGAATATATTCTGATTACTGATGCAGTGCAACAACAACTCCTTACTGAGAGCATCTGCAGCACATACTGACAGTAAAAACAATGTCAGAGGTCAGATCTTCCTGGTGGGTCCTGAGAGGAACAAGGACAGGCCACATGGTGCAAGAGAGGAATGACACACACTATACGAAAAATGATTCATTTTTCATCCACTCAACACCCTACGGAGCCAATTCAACTTAACTGGCATTAATGGCCTTACCCAGCATTCACCTTAACATGCATTTTGCCTCCTTGTACCTGCAGCAATATATTCATCATCTGATTTCTGAAATTAAGAAAAGTTCCCCCTCCCTCAGAATGAATCATCAATCATGAACTAACCCATCAGTTTTTAACGTGCATTATTTTTGTAGAGTTACAAGCTGAAGGTGTCACACTGCATACTGGCGCATTAATTCCTTGACATTACTAATATAATAATATTGACCGCACTTCACAGCACTGAGCTGGACATTATCATAATAACAAACTTGTATTTTAGCTTCAGTATCATAACATGACTGCAGGTCGACGTCTTTGCCCTAATATTTCACATGCACTGATAACTCTACCCCATGGTGTGGACGCGTGCAGGATCACCGATCTAACAGCGTCCCAGTTGTAACTGAGGCCGATCATTATTGGGGCAGCGGGGCTGGAAAAGTTAGCCAGCCCTGAACAGAGGAGACTGAGTGCAGGTTGTGGAGTTGGTTAAACTTTAAGCATGAGCCGGCTCACAGTGATAATGTCCCCGCTGGGATGGCTGAGCTGGGCCAAGCACCTGCTGCTGATGCGAACAGCATAGTTCTGCAAGAGAGAGAAAACAAAACAATCCAACACTCACTGTCAGCACTCCAGCACAGCCTCATTTCCGCCTGCTTACACCGACTCTTCCTCCCGAACACTCTGTCCTCCCCCTCCTCCCCCACCTCTGGCCCCCCCTCTGGCCCCTGAATAATTACATATTGACCTGGAATGGCAGCCTGGTGTATAGTCCATTCCCATGATGCAGTGCGTCGCTCTGCAGAGAGGACCTGTCTTACCTGGACAGTCGGGGAGGGGTTCACAGAGAGCTTGATCATGGCAAGCAGCAGTGCACTGAACACACTGTACCCGCAACAAGCACACTGCTCCTGCAAAAAGAGCCACACTTTACCCTGCCTGCATTCAGAAGGAAAAGAAGAGCTTTCTGCTGAATGCTGACAAAAAATTCACTCAATGCATCATTTCAGGTAAAACAGGTCAGCTCATGTCTTCACAAAACAGTTTGGTATAGCTTAGCGGTGCCAACTTTTTCATTTACTACCTAAATGCAAAAGCAACAGAATTACCATGGCAACAAGAAACGCTTCCCAGCATTCCTGATCAGAGGCGGTCTCCCGGCAGATGACATCATCAGAAGCCATAGTGCTCATGACTGATGCGAGAGCCAGAAGCACACTCTGATTGGATGAAGTGATATTTCTCTGAAAACAGAAAAGGAGAAAGACAGCTGGGCTGTTTCATTTAGGTGAGAGGCGCAGGAGTGTACTGAAGACCAAGGGTCCAGGTTTAACAAAGATCCGAATATTTGGAGAAACTTTGTGACTTCAAAGTGCAAACGTCTTACCAGAAGTTTTACAAAAGGGGGCACAAACGAGGTTACAAAGTTTCCTCTTAACTGAACTCTAAACCTGAAACAGATGAGGCAACATTGGATTAATATGGACTCAAATCAAAGGCTAATCTATAATTTCTATTGTCAAATATTTACATTGTTACTGATATAATTACTTTAAGCCACATGTCATGATAGAGTGAAAGGATCAGTAGGCAGCCTGAGTGTTCTGCATGCATTATTCACAGGCATATCGCTTTAATCTACCAACACATCTCATCTTCTCCACCAGCACTCTGTGAATGATGATTCTTGTAGTGTTTTTTTTGTGCATGATGTGTTTAGACATGTGTACTCTGTACAATGCGTCTGTCTCTGTTGTGTTTGCATTCTCCAGCATGTTTGTTATTGTTCAAAGCGGATTTCCAGAAGGACATCCACAGAGGATATGTCAGTCTTAACTCTGCAGCCTGCGTACTGTGCGCCTGATTAAGGCTTTAAGGCAGCCATACGAATGCGTGTCTCAAGCTGTGCTGGTGGATAGCAGCCAAACACACACACACACACACACACACACACACACACACACACACACACACACACACACACACACACACACACACACACACACACACACACACACACACACACACACACACACACACACACAGACACAGACACACACAGACACAGACATACAGACACATACACACAGACACACACACACACACAGACAGACATACACACACACACACAGACAGACATACACACACACACACACACACACACACACATACACACACGCACACACACACACACACACACACACACACACACACACACACACACATACACACAGACACACACACACACACAGACATACAGACACATACACACACACACAGACATACACACATACACACTCTCTCTCTCTCACATGCACACACAGACACGCACATGCACATACACAAACATACACACAGACATACACAGAAATACACACGTCTAGACTGCAGTCACTGTTGCTAAACGCACTCATTAGGGTGGCTGGTGTTTATGCATGGCTGTTCACAGAAAAAAACACTGATCCCGGTGCAGTGTTATTTTAATTTGGCTGCTGTTACTTTGATTTCAAAAGGTAGCTAACTGAGTAAGTGCAGCAGGAGTATTACTGCTTTGCTCCAAACAGACCTGAATAAGCCTGTTCTGTGCCCTAATACAGACGGAAGCCCCTGCTTTTAGCACTGGCAGCAGTGTAGCATAGTGGTGAGGAGCAGGGCTCGTAACCGAAAGGTTGCTGGTTTGATTCCCCACCAGGGCAGTGCTGTAGCACTCTAGGGCAAGGTACTTAACCTAGTGAGTTTGGGCCTGATTCTGGCTGTTGCGATCGGAGTGGGTTTGGACCTGATTCTCGCTGTGGTTAATGGAGTGGGTTTGGACCTGATTCTCGCTGTGGTTACTGGAGTGGGTTTGGACCTGATTCTCACTGTGGTTACTGGAGTGAGATTGGACCTGAATCCCGCTGTGGTTACTGGAGTGGGTTCGGACCTGATTCTCGCTGTGGTTACTGGAGTGGGTTTGGACCTGATTCTCGCTGTGGTTACTGGAGTGGGTTCGGACCTGAATCCCGCTGTGGTTACTGGAGTGAGATTGGACCTGATTCTCGCTGTGGTTACTGGAGTGGGTTTGGACCTGATTCTCACCGTGGTTACTGGAGTGAGATTGGACCTGATTCTCGCTGTGGTTACTGGAGTGGGTTTGGACCTGAATCCCACTGTGGTTACTGGAGTGAGATTGGACCTGAATCCCACTGTGGTTACTGGAGTGAGATTGGACCTGAATCCCGCTGTGGTTACTGGAGTAGCTGTATTTTGGCTTCAGCACATTCCACGCTGGCTGCTGGTTGCTGCCCCTGCGGAGGCTGTGATGCGTTTCCTGTTTGCTGGAATGAGCTGTGAGCCTGAGCGGGGAGATGAGAGGGAGGATAGCGCTCTGGGCAGCGCAGGATGGATCGTTTTGTAGCGATTTTGTGGACTCCTCATTCTGCAGAGCCCCCAGGTGCGGCGCACCCATGTCCGCGGGGGTCTGAGACGAATCGGGCTGCACAGGGTCACCTGGAGAGTCAGTCCAACAATGCCTGCAGCTTACAGCCACCTGCTCAGAGAGAAGCTAAACCGCAGACACATGCACACACACACACACACACACACACACAACACACACGCACACACACACAACACACAAATACTCACACTTACATGCATAGAAACACTCATAAAGACACACACAGACATACAAACACACTCATACACACACATGCTCTCACACAAATGTGCACTCATACTCTCTCTCTCTTACACACACGTAAACATACATATACATACTGGTTTTCAGCTGCCAGGTGCTCCAGGATAGCCAGCAGAGTTGCTTCATTGGATTTCTTGTCAGATACGCACTTCATCAAGTTCCTGAACAGCCTGCACATCACCACAGAGAAAAAAAGGCCTGTGTGTGACCACTGTTCAACCTGTAAAACCTATTTAAAGTGACAGGGACTGCTGGCTATAGTTCATATCAGTACCACTGCTGTGGCTCTCCATATAAAAGCTAGTGCTCTCATAGAATGCAAACTGCATGAGTTTAGTTATATTATGAAAGACCATGAGAAGGACATCTAGGGATGCCACCACACAGATGCACCTCTCCTACAATATCCAAGAGAGGAGGCTTACATTTACTGGGCTCTAAACTCTCCTAACCAGGCAATCTGCTTTAATAATGTCTCATATCTGAAATAAATGCTTTTTGACATCTACCTAATTACAATGTGCAGTGATATTTTGTTTATGAATACTAGGGTCTTTGTCTAGTCAACTGAGTTTACACAGCTTGGTTTCCTTGGTTTCCTTGGTTCCTCTTCCTTAAAGAGGACCGGTACTGCTACATTAGACATGGGTGAATTCAATCTAAGCACAACACGCTTTGTCCTTAAAACAGGATACTGGAAATGAAACTAAACATTGTGTTTGACTGTCACTAAAATGAAAAATGCCAGGATCTGCTTAAACTTGACATTCAAGGCGTACTGCAGCCGGATGGAATCTGGCCTTTAAAAGTCTTAGGATTCGAGAAAATATGTGGCAAGATTTGCAATGAGGTACAACCATTTAGAGTTCAGTTTACACCCGGCATCACACACTGGCTGTGTGGGCAGCGTGACTCTCTCAAAGGTATCACACGCTAACTGTGGATAATTCTGTTTTTAACACAGAGGTGTATTTTCTGCAGTAAAATCGCCCGGTGAGAAGTCACGGTCACACAAAAGGATCTCACTTGTTGAGGTCCAGGTGCTGGGTGAGCAGCCGCCGTCCGTGTTCGGTCTGCGCGTACGAGTGCAGCAGCGACAGGCAGGCGCTCCGCACCTCAGCGCTTTCTGACGCCAGCAGACTCACGACACTCTCCGTCACCACGCTACACTGCAGCAGCAGCCGCTGGTTCTCCTCTGTGAGGCAGAGAGGCAGGTCAGGCTCACAGGAATTCTCCTCTGTGAGGCAGAGGCAAGTCAGACTCACAGGAATTCTCCTCTGTGAGGCAGAGAGGCAGCTCAGGCTCACAGGAATTCTCCTCTGTGAGGCAGAGAGGCAGGTCAGGCTCACAGGAATTCTCCTCTGTGAGGCAGAGCTCAGCCTCACAGGAATTCTCCTCTGTGAGGCAGAGGAGAGGTCAGGCTCACAGGAATTCTCCTCTGTGAGGCAGAGCTCAGGCTCACAGGAATTCTCCTCTGTGAGGCAGGTCAGGCTCACAGGAATTCTCCTCTGTGAGGCAGAGCTCAGGCTCACAGGAATTCTCCTCTGTGAGGCAGAGGCAGGTCAGGCTCACAGGAATTCTCCTCTGTGAGGCAGAGGGAGGTCAGGCTCACACAAAACAGCAGCGCGACACACGCAGACAGCAGTGTGCTCTTTTCTCAACGCGTTTAATGCAGAGACAGTCTGTCTTTTCCACCCGTTACTGCACTACTCTTTCCCATAAACAGGTGTGGAAATGAACAGGTCACACATGTTAGCCTGCAAGTCATACAGACAACACAGACAATAATCCAATTACAACAATTTACTTTTTTGTTAAGTCAAACACATGAGATAACCATTTCATGCTGAGGGTTTAAATCAGACACAGGGTTTTCTGTGTTGGAGTGTATGTTATGCAGCCAGGATGTGCCCACAGGAGTACTGCCACAGCATGCAGTGGGAACTGTGCTTATGGACAGTACGGTGCGGATGGTACAGTAACTCAGCGCCTCCCCACAGGGGGCTGGTAACGGAAAGCAGCAGATCAGGCAGGGCATACAGGAAAGGGCTGCAGTTCGGAGGAACAATGGGGCTCATTAAAGCACCTGCTCTCTCCGCAGCCCAGGGGAGAGGCAATAGCGGGGCACTTACCGTTTCCCCTGCAGACGGCGTTCCACAGCGAGATCAAGCTCACGCACAGGTCCCGGGCGGAGGGCTCCGCCCCACTCTGCGAGAGACAGCTGAGAAACACGCAGCGTTAAAGTGTGCCATCGTCATGGAGACATCCTTCAGCTCGAGCACCAATCAAAGGCCTCGCTGCCAGAAACAGGGCTGCCCCACTCTCAGCCCAGAGCGAGAGCGTTTGTACACATTAAATTAAAAATAAAACATTCACACTTAAGTCCTAGTAGCTTCTCAGTGATCTTGGTGACACAGAGCAGACACCCTTACCCAGGTCATTCACAAGCGTACTCTTCACAGGAAATATCCTTTCACACAAGTCAGGATAAACACATGACTGAAGGCTACAGTCACAGCTGCCACGCCCTGGCAATCAAACCCGACACCTTCTGGACAAAAGGCCTGTTCCCTGACGAGTGTGCTAAACAGCTGTCCTTATCATCACACACAATAACCTGATAAAGGAATAAAATGTTAACTTTACTTCCCAAGACGTTGTGTTCAGACACGTTACGTGTTTCTCTAACCTCCCACCGCTGAATATAAGCACGTAACTGTGTCACTCAGCGCACACATCTATCCGGGCGAACCCTGCTGGGCTGTGGAGACAGGGGCAGGACTCAAAGCTATTTACTGCCAACGTGATTAAATCAAGTAAAGCGTCCCGCAATGAGCCTGCACTCACACCATGATGAACATCTGTGCCCGTTTGCTTTGATTCCAAATGCAAACTGTCTGACATGAAAGTGTTTTCCCATTTTGTATTTAAATCATTTATTACGAGTTTTTCTGCGCAGAACTTGGCCGTGTCCCTATTGCTTCCCTGCGTTCTCCCCCTCATCAGAGAGATTCTCAGAGGCCAGCTGTTTCTATTTTAATCTCATTTCCAAAGGCCTGTTACAGCAGCACAGAACACAGAAAGACTCCCACCAGGGTCTCACCATCTGCAATTGTCTAAAAATGGCTCACGATGATGTAGAGGCCAGGACACTCATGTTATACTCATGTTCACAGTTTAATTATATTCAGAACTGACTTTCTGAGGCAGTGACTTCTTGTGTGATCCATTTCTCACACAAACGACTCAAAGGAAACAATTGGATACTTGGAGTCAGAGAGGATGTCCTGCTGGTGATCACAACTGAGGTTTCTAAGTTACTGCAGAACCATCAGATTGAAATAATGGTCAGCCGTCGGAATAAAAAACTTACATGGATCCACAACAACCAGGCCCTTGAGGCTATCATGGCCAAAATGACAGGAAATGTCTTAGACGTGTCAGGAATTGGGATGATTTGACTTTGTAGAACAGGAGGAAGTCATATGGTATGACCCCTGACCCCTAAACACATAGATAAGATCGATTAGGGACAGAGTTACGGCTTCCGTCCCACAGTTTTATTAGCGACACGATCTCAGTGAACAATGACAACTGCACCCACATGTGTTTGTCAGACTGGGCACTGAAAAACCCCTTCCCACTTGCTGATTGGTGGAAGAGCAGTGTGTTGTTTGTCCGTTCTGCCCCCGTCCCGCGCGGCCGGGCTGTCGGCACCCTCACTCAGCTCCTCACCTCCTCACCGCGCTGCTGCCGGTCACCACACTGAAGCCGTTGTTCAGCCTGAATAAGGCCTGGCTGGAGCCTGCAGGAGACAAACACGCCAGGTCAGGACTCATCACGTCATCGCCACGGCAACGCAGCCAGCTCCCGAAACACTACACCTCCCCTCAAGGTCGAGACCCGCATGGGAGGTCCTGTCCTCCGCACCCCTGAGAGCGGGGCAGGCAGGCCGGCTCGGACAGGGCCCACAGCTCACCTGCAGGGTCAGGAGAGGAGCGTCCGACGCTCTACTGCGCTGCACTGTGAAGGGGAGGTCCTTTCTTGCTGATTATACTGCCATATCTAAATATCTTTTTTTCCACTTTTTATTTCATATTAAGCACAGAAGAACAGAGCACAAGCGCAAGATGACAGGCACTAAGGCACAGTTCCTGACTGCGTGTCTGGGGTACGCAGGGACAGCCATGGCTTGGATTTGGGATTTTTTTGCAGCAGACCCAGGACTCTCCTGATGGGAGCGTGCATTGAGCCTTGGCATCTCTCCCACCTGCCTCCTTTGTGCAGGGATTTGGAGGGTGAGCGAGTTCCACTGGCGGCGACTACAGAATGAAACCGCGCATGGGATGGGTATGAACCGCAGCCTAATCAAGTGTGACACCGGGCTTCACAGACACAGTATGCTCAGAGAGCAGTGTCCCACCAAACACTGCCCCCTCCTGCAGCTGCCTCTCTGACTGCCCGTGCAGCCCGTATCCAATATAAATAGGAACCGGATCGCTGGAGCGGGGCAGCGATTCGATGCACAGAACCCAGAGCAGCGGCACCAATTCGCCACCCACACTGGCCCTGTGGCAGCACTGTGTGCAATCAAACGCAGCGATCTGAGAAGGAATGACCTCTTCACAGGCCACTGGGCAACGCTGTCAGGTGTTCCCAATGATCTGCAGCCATTCTCAGAGGACAGCTGTAGCTAATCAATAATTCTGTGGTCCTAAAAAGGACCGAAGAGGAGGAGACTATACTCAGACTGTGATAGTCAGGGACAGCAGTGTTCAGTCTGTTACAGTGTGAGACAGCAGTACTCACTGTCTGTGATGGTCTGGGAGGGCAGTACTGTGACGGTCTGGGAGGGCAGTATTCACTGTCTGAGACAGCAGTTTGTGACGGTCTGGGAGGGCAGTACTCACTGTCTGTGACGGTCTGGGAGGGCAGTCACTGGGAGGGCAGCACTCACTGTCTGTGATGGTGTGGGCCAGGAGCTCCAGCCCGCCGCAGTAATACAGGCTGATCTGGTCTGGCTTCTTCAGCTTCTCCAGCACACGGTGAATGGCCACGGCCTTCTCCTCTCCCTCCTCAAACTCCTCCCACGCCCTCCTCTCCTGCCACGCCTTCTTCTCCTCCAGATCCACCTGGGTCAGGTAGTCTGAACAAAACAAACAACAATAACAACCAAGTGCAGTGATTTCAGAGCCGCCAGCCCTGGGCAGTGTGTGGTTACCGAGCAACAGAGGGACAGGACCAGCGAGGGGGGTAGTTTGTCCACAGATGTGTGTGGGGGGAATCACTGGCTCCACACAGCACATGGGGAACCTGCCTTTTCAGAAACAACACCGGTTATACAGTATGCTGTTACCAATCCGTTTGGGCCTTTTTTAGGCCTCTTCTGTGTGGCAGTAAAAGCATGTTATTTGTTTGGAAACAGTCTCATAAGGGACGTTGTTTTAAATGTTACCCACTGACCCCAGTGGGAATATACTGGAGCTGTTATTGGGTATGCTGGGTGGGCAGCCCCCTTAGGGTGAAAATCAGGAGAATATCCTGAATACAAACCTACAACCCATTAATGAGACTAATGCCCTAAGCATGACCCTACTGCCCCATAGGGAATCATGTACATACCGATATTAGACCTACAATGTGCTGAAAACGTCAAGCTATTGTCTGTGTTCAGGGGGGCACATGGCCCAATACCACTACACAATAAGACCCTAAAAATTAGAAGTGTGAAATCCATAACTATATAACCAAAATAATAAGAAATGCATTATAATGGTCATTATATTACTTGTGTCACATTCCCATAATAGTGACGGTCACCTCATCAGTGATCTCATTCATTCAGGCTGATAGTCAACAGAAGACCATGATCATGTTGTGAGAGCAATGAAATCAAGAAACATCTGCGTCATTTATCTTTCAAGGTCCAAGACAAATCTCAAGCTGGCCAGCAAACACCCAGACACCACTTGACAAATACAAATGCAAATGTAAAAAAAAGTGCTGTAGAAATAAGTAACTGATTGCCTGGCCAACTGACCAGCTGATTGACCGGCTGTTGACCGGCTGATTGACTGTGTGATTGACCAGCTGACTGACCGGCTGATTGATTTAAATATAAAAGCTCAGCAGAGTCCTCAAGGATCCACTGCACCCTGATGCCCCTGCCAAAGCTCACAACCTCATCCTCCAGCAGGGAAGCTGACATCTTATTTTACTCCTCACTGGAGCACAAATGAGACTCAAAAGTACTTTTTAAAGTTTAACGGTGGGAATGAATTTAACCTCAGTGAACACTGAGATCTGCAGGACACTCAGGGTAAAGTGTTCTGCAGCGCTGGTATTACCACTACAATCTTTCAGCAAAGCAGCCAGCCCTGCATCGCACTGACACACAGAGCGTGGATCTGTGCTTGCTTATTCACAGAGAGCATTTCAGTGCACAGAAACCCTGAACCCTGTGCATGCTTATTCACAGAGAGCATTTCAGTGCACAGACCACCTGAAACCTGTGCATGCTTATTCACAGGGCATTTCAGTTTCACTGGAAGCCCTGAACCCTGTCCATGCTTATTCACAGAAAGCATTTCAGTGCACAGAAACCCTGAACCCTGTCCATGCTTATTCACAGAAAGCATTTCAGTGCACAGAAACCCTGAACCCTGTGCATGCTTATTCACAGAGAGCATCTCAGTGAGCAGAAATCCTGATCCTTCTGCAACACACTTCACAGGACATATATTCCCCAACGCCTCTGAAAAGGACTTTCATCATCTCTCGACGCAGTTGTTTAATGGGTCCTTCTGCAAACGCACTTTGCAAACAAGGGTAAAATTCATCTCGGGTGAATTTGCCTGAATCTGGTTGGTGTTTTTTAGGAAAAATACACCCACATTCCCTTCTCAGGAGGGTAAAAAACCTCCCAAAGAGAGGTGCACAGAGAACAAAGCAATGCAAGGCTTTTTGTGTTATTTAGCTTGTCTGGTTGTACCAATCAAGCTTTTAATTCAACAGAACAGGCTTTACAATGTGGGAATCAATCGTTTAATAGTGGGGGGGAAAAATGGTTTCATTTGCAATGGGTGACGGGGAGCCGATAACCTTGAGTACCATCCGATTGATGTTGTCACGGTAACCGCCATAGCTTACTGCCTGACCCTGTCTGGGCACGAAGGGGAAAATAAATGACGACAGAAGTGTGGCCTAACTGTGAGCAGTTTGGCCTCATAAATCCCTCTGCGAAAAAAAAAAACACACCGTCGGCCAGCCTGGAATACAAAAATGTTATTAGCTGCAGCTTTAGAGGACAGAACAGGCTTACCTTTTACCATGGTAACTCGTCCGGGTTCGATATCCAATATCTGCTGATAGCATGCACGGGCCTGAGAAAGCAGCACATGGCAGAGACGGGCGTGAGGGAGGGTTACGGACAGACAGACGGACCGGTACCATAACGGCCGATCCATACCCCCACACAGAGGATAAACACTCTAACCACACTGACACGCCAGGCACCTGCTTCAGCCAAGTGTTTCTGTTTTTCCTCTTTTTCAGTGACTGCTGACCTGCTGATGACGTGAGTGAATTTATCAAATGGAACAGCTGCTTATCCTGCCTGAAGGATGAGGCGATACAGAGGTCAGACTCAAAGCCCCCGCTACCTCTCCGAGTCTCAGAACTCATAAGCAAACACTACATATCGGATGTGCATCACTCCTGCCAATCCTTTCCCATTCACTTCAAAAGGCCAAACCGGCAACACTACAAAACCCAGACAGGACAACCATGCTGTTTAATGATGGATGCTGTCTGCAGCCATGCAGTATTCAGAGGAAGCGGTGCTCACTCTCAGCCCGAGTGTGTCCAGGTGTCACCCTGCAGGCCATGTGTCCGTGGCTTGCGCTTCAGCCTCGCAGGTAAGGTGAGCTGTGCTAAAGGTGATTCGTTACCTGAAAGTAACGATTTCATGCTTTGTCACCTCTGCCCCACGGAGAGGAGCATGTAATCAACAATGCAGGCCGAGCGCACAGAGAGGACCTCCACCGCCGTGACATAGGCCAGAGGGATTAGCACTGCCGCACAAACTGTGTCAGCCAAATTATTAGTGGCATTAAAAGGTATTTCAGTTCAGTTCCAGTGAAAAGAATGGCTTTCAGATACAGGCTGACATTTTGTCTCTAATTGCTCCTGGAGCCCGAGGAACCAGCTGGGTGTGTGTCTGGCTTAGTGCTGCTCCCGACTCACAGGGCAGCTTTAAATTAGATGCAACATCTACACCTGTTGCACCACCTGAACTTTTACCCTTCCTTCTGGAGATAGTCTGGACATAAATCTACACCTTGTACAAATTTATGGCACTATAAAACACAAGCGTGCAACTAAAATGTTTATAACAACAAATGCATCAACAGCATCACGTCTGGACCACATTTAGACGGAACAGAACTGCCAAAGGCCGAGAGGCTCCACTGGATAGTAACACCAGCACAGAGATGACTGGCAGGTTTGGATTTAGTAGCAATGACGTATAAACTGACTGCACTTTGGTTTATTGCGAATGCCGCTCTCGAAAACACTGCGGGGGATTTGATTAATGTGCAGCAATCCACCACATGCTGAGGCAGTGCAGACTGTCAGCTGCTCGTCAGTGTGTTCCAGCACATGCATATGCAATTCCAATATTATTTCTGAAGCACACATTTCATTTTTGTTCAATTTTGCATTTTATAGCCAGTGGGCTGATGGTGTTCTGAAATGCATACAAGGTGCAGCTGTAGGCATATTGTTGCATGTTTATTTACTTTGGTTGGTGAAACTGACGGTTAAAATCAGATAATAAAGTTTGGTGCACAAACATCCCTACTTACCACCAGACCACCTTTTTTAAGCCCTGCTGGCATGATCGATCCCTGCAGAGGTTTCATTTGAGTGATTCAGCTGTTAGGTGTCTTTTAAAGTGGTGACGGATGAGTCAGGCGTGTGGGGATTCTGGCACACGGAGGTGGAGTCTCATATAGAAGCGTGTGTGTAGGGATTAAAGCAGCCTCACCTCTGTGTAATTCCTCAGGCCCAGATTCGCCCGGCCCTTATGAACGAGGGCCTTGATGCTCTTCTCGTCACACTGTGGGTGGCAGGAGGAAGGCAGAGTTTCAGACATGAAGCCAAACACGTGACAGGAAGTGTGATTACAGCCTGAGCAGCACGTCCACGTGCAGTTCTGTGGCGTGAGAATCAGCTCCATGGGAAACCAGGCAGTGCAGCGTCTTCAGTGTAAATGGGCCTCTTTAGAGCTGCAGCTCAGCGGACTGAATCATCCCAAATGGAGACGGCAACACCGAGGAGACAGATTTAATTTGCACCTCAGCTTTAACCATTATATTTAATGATTGAACAGAACATCGACTGCCATGAAAGAAACCCACAGCCACCCAGCCACATCAGGTGCAGACACTTACGGACATGTACATAATCACCTCCACAAAAACTCACTAAATAATTACCTTAACAAAAAGGGTTTTTTTGTAAAATTTAGATTGATTTCAGAGCTGAATTCACCTTAAAGTAGGCCAAAACAAGACCCAACAAGTCTCATTTATATATGTTTTCCCCCTGGTGTTCTAAAAGAGAGGGGATGAAGGGAGAGGCTGCACTGGCGTCAGCTTCAGAGCCGCGTGTGCGACTCCAACCCAGTTTCTGCCCGTTCCCCTGCCCCATGGCCCCGTCCAGACGATGCCCGACTGACCCGGTCAGGCCCCTAGACAGAACCTTAGCACGGGTCCAGCGCCTCCGATGACACGTTGAAGAATGAGGGTACGAGCACCTGACCCCAAACTCCCGCTTAGGCTTACCCTGAGCGCCCAATCACAGTCACCGATGGCCTCCTTGTATTTCTGCAGCTTAATATAAGCCTACAAACAAAGGGAGAATCAAACAGTTTGGATACAAGGCAAGCAGATACAGCTTCTCACAGTTATCATTATTACTATGTTCGCAAAAAAATTTACAGTTTGTGCTTTTTAAAAAGAACACCAAGACTTGACATTACCATTTTACCATAACTAGGTTACATTTTTACTGGAGTTCACAGATTAAGCAGGTCAACCTTTACTGGGCACTTCATTTTATCTTACACGCATAAGACTATTAATAGACATTACATGTACAACACAGTTTAACTTTTCAAACTGCGCCAAGTAAAAATTAGGACATTGATGCAGTCTACCTTCAGAAAAGTTCAACACCATCAATGTCAGTGTTTCCTCACACCAATTCCAATTTTAAGCATGACCGCTCAGCTTCTGCCATGATTCCTATGACGATCATGGTAAAAAAAAAAAAGTCTCAAAAGTATCTTACAAATGTCTCTCAGTGCAAGACTAGCCTGTGACTACATCTGTGAATGGGACGGCCCGGGGGGTGCGTCGCGGCAGAGAGACGTGCCTGTGCCCGGTTGGTGTAGAGGGTCTGCATGTCCCGCAGCTTCTCCAGGCCCTCGCTGTACCGCTGCACCGCCGTCCCATAGTCACCGCGCGCGTACGCCTCGTTCCCCTCCGCCTTCAGCGCTGCAGCGGCGACAGCGAGCATGACGTCACGGCTGGAACATCCGAATTTCAAGGTTTCATGCTGTGCTTATTTACTCACGCACCATTTGCGAGCTCTTCTTTTTCCTTCCTCCTCTTCTGTCTGTCTTCTGCATCCTGCTCCATGATCCTCATAAAATCCTCTGCTGCGAACACAGGGAAGACCCTGCTCATGAGATTCCCAGATAAACTGCGCTGTTTGAGGCGTCAACAATGTATGTGGCTGCTGTCAGAAAGATTTTACTCTTAAAGAAACTGTCAGGGGCAGTGCAAAAATGACAGCACATTACAGATAAGCAAGAAAGAAGAGAATAGAATATGAGTGGTTTAATTAATAATATAAAACTATAAAACTGCTAGGACGTTATGAATTATTTTCAATACACCCAACATACCTGAATTTACGCCTGAATCACTCTGCAAATCCTAAAATATGAAAACAATAAAAACGTTAGATCTCAATAACATCACTTACCATACAGAACGCATGCAAAACAGTCGCCCATGTCATTACAGCAAGAGTTGTAGTGAGGAACTACACACAAAAAGGGCGCTTAGGAGAGCGGTGGTGGTTACTTCTGAATGTTAAGGACAGCCTGTGGTGGAATCGCTGTGTGTGGCGTTGATAGGGGTCATGTTGGCCCATTCCGACACTACATTTGCCCAGTCTGACTGACTACAAGTCGTGATGGAACTAGAAGAATTTATTTTATTGTATTTTATTTACCGTTGGGACTGTGGGCACCGTTGGCTGGGCAGGTTTGGTGTTGATCACGGTCCTGTTGAGTCGGGTTTTGCAACGTCCCTCATCCTTCAGAGAGGAGATCAAGGCGTCCGCTCTCTCCATCGCTCTCTGCTGAAGCGCCGCGCTGGGCGACCTCATCTCTCCGACCAGCTCGCCTTTAATGCGGGTCAACACAGAAACAGCTTTTAAACCGGTCACTTTTAATACTATCTCCAACACTGAGGAGTCGTTGTTTCATTTATAAGTTAAAATTTAAATTTTAAATGTTTACAAAAACATTAATAAGCCCAACTAACGTTATAAAAGATTTGATCACCAAAAACGTTAGCCATCGCTCGCTTTCCAATGTGAAGTAACTCATAGCCAGGTAACTAAAGTTAATGTCATGTTATCATGATGCTCTGTCAGGATAGCTGAAATGACTGTTTCACATTTAGACAGAACGAAACTAACTAATTAACAGAATGAAATTAACTAGAAAGCAAGCTACCTACTGATAAACTAACTAACATTAGGATATAAGCCTAACACCAATTCAATGGCACGTCTTGCTGGAAAGCTACAGTAACATTAACCGGCCGGGCGAGCAGGAGAGTGACTTACTTATCTCATCCACATTCTTGAGAAATTTTTCAAGATCTTCACCATCTTTTGTCATCTTGACGTTAGTAGATACAATTTTATTTTTTAAAAGAAAGTATTAACCAGGTATGCGCAGCAGGTGGTTAGCTGGTAAATTAGCTAACTGGCTAACAGCATAGTTTGAGTTTGGTAACTCGAAGGAAACTCAGCGTCAGCCAATCAGATGCATTGTTGTATGGATTCGCTACCATGGTAACGTCTAACATAATCGCCCCGACTTCTTTATCTTGAAGCGTGCCGGGTTAGGCTGGGAGACGTTTATTAGTGACAATATACCAATGATACCAATAGCCTTTAGCTAACAATTTTATATTTGCAACCGAACATGTCTGCAGACGTTTTCTTATATATTAAAAATGACACAGCTACCAAAACCTTCTGGCGAATGCATTTATCACAAGCCTGTGTCCACGTCTGCTACAGCCTAACGCTACCACATGACAATAGAGAAGTCATGATAAAGCGCTGAAACGGTGTGCCACTTAGTTGTTTTTTTGTTGTTGTGGTTTTTTCCAAGTCAAAATACACAGTACATCAGTACATGGTTTCAGTGTGTGGTCTTTTAAAATGCATTGCCAAAAATGAGTTTGTTCAATGTGAGAGCGTGATTGTGCTAACATTTTTGTCTTTGCTTCTGTGTTTTGCGATTGCTTCGTCACAAATTACGATTATGGAATTCCACCTAACCTTCAATCGCGTAAACCTTACCAGCAACTGAAAACAGACGAAAAAGATTAAAATCATCTGGCTGGCCTCGCGAAGAGACCATAGACAGTTTTACCGCATGGCAAGCGCCGTGAAACACCGGCATCTAAAGGGTGGCTGGAAACTTTGTATTAGCGTTGGGACCTCGAGCAGGAGCTACTGCTTTCGGTTGGTTTCAAAAAAAGTCCAACAGTGCCTCCTGGTGGTCTTTAAAAATAGAGTTACGATTAAGAACGTCAATATAGTTAATATTGGGTTATTTTAAATGCATTCCTTTGTCTAACACCATCCTATCTGGAAAACAAACTACTCCTAATGTAGTCTGATTCTGTTTGCAGTTGCTGTAAGCTGGAGAGAAATAAGTTGCTGAATAGAGTTGTTGTAGAATAATGTTTGATGAGAACTGAAGGGTGTGTAAAACTTCAGAATAAAGATGTTGAGTTGTTTGTCCTATTGAAGACGGTAATGTCACGTGACGTCATTTCTCGTGACAGCTGGTAAGAATCAGTTTGGCCGCCGACCTGGGCTCCCTGCCATGTATTGCTAACAACAAACACGCTTTTGATGCGGGAACTACACTTCCTCTCTGGTCCCATTGGACTGGTAGATTTTCTCCTCTCAACTGTATGAAACAAAGTCATTCTATACTTTTATGTGCTTTTATGTACTATATAAAGCCAAATAAACATATGTTTTATCTGCTTTGTTCTCCCAGTAATTATGATGGTGGAGGAGTGTTTCTCTATTCAGTGTTTTACTTTCTTTGTGTTTGTTTTGCACAATAATTATTTTAGTTTTTATGACTGTGTGTGGGCAGGGGTGCAAGAGCATACAGCCTCATAATGATAAAAAAATAATCTCAGTCATAAATGTGGTTGTGAACTATAAATATATATGTATGCAGATTTGCAGTTGCTTTGGGTCAGGTTGCACGTTAACTCTGCTCACATGTAATAGATTCATTTAAATCCCTAACTGGATAAGTGGATTTTAACTCAGTCTGTGTCTGCTCTTGTTCTGTGATGCCTGCACAGTAAAGGTGCTAACAATGTCTTTAAAAGAGGCTCCACAGCAGAGAATATTGATTTAAGACGGGAATAAAAGTTTTCTCTTCTTTCGAATAAATCATTAGTCTCACACTGTTATTCAATGTTTCAACCCTTGAGCGGAACTTTAAAGGATCGCTCATCACAATTTGAGTCAGTGATGCATTTTGTGCTGTTTCACCCCTCGCTGTTCACTTTGTACAGTCTTGTATGTAACAAAAGTGTGGGGCTGTGATTAAGCCAGAGGAAATTACCTTAGTGGGTTCATTAACAGAGCAAACAGTTGGAAGGAGACTGTGTGAGAGGAGATACTCCCAGAGCACTGAGCACTGCATACACCCAGATGAGCTGGAAAGCAATGAAGCCGCACACATGATGTCTTTGCTGCATTAATGCACATCCTGTCACCGCACTGCCTCCCACTTTCCCAGCGTGTAAAGTGCATGCCCAGCCATCAGTCCTGCGCATTGCTCCAGCCTGTCTGCCCACTGGCTTTTACACAGCGGAGGTTTTGCTGCTTCCTAAGGCCCTCAGTACACAGTGTGCCACATCACAAACCATGCAGTCATCCACCATGTATGCTTCCCAGGTGAAAGCCCTCACACATGGTATGCTAAGATCTGGACTGTACTGTGTATGGTTCCGTCTGTAAGGGTGATCAGGATGGCTGGTGATGAATGGCTAATTCGAAATTAATGAGTCACCATTTCGTGGTGCAACCTTCTTTAAAAAGCAGCTGTACAGTTGTACCTGATGTCACCCCAGACGCCATCAGACCCCCTCTGACCCCATCCCTCTCCTGTCACTGACCCACCTGAGAAATGTAAACGTGATACGAGCTCCCCTTCCTACAACAGTGTACTGCATAGCGAGCCACATTGCAATGCATTCAATACATCCAGTTAGCTAGTTAGCCAATGTCAGCTGGCCGAGTAAGCATCATTAGCAGCCAGCTAATTTACTGGCGCATAGCTAGTAATGGAGGCTGCAGTTATTAGTTAGATTGTTTCAGGCACACATATTCATAGTGATTTCATATTTTTGTTGTAAATATTCCACATGTAGGTCTGACCCCTGCAAACTATCATCAGGTCTAACAGGCAAAGCTGTCTACCTGTAGATACAGCTGTCCTATACCACAGTGCTCCTCTTAAGCAGGGGAAGTCAAGTATTACATTACATTATTGGATTTTTGCTGACGCTCTTATTCAGAGTGACTTACAGTTTTTTTTTCTTTTTACAATGTTATCCATTTATACAGCTGGATGTTTTACTGAGGCAATTGTGAGTTCAGTACCTTGTCCAATGGGTACAGCAGCAGTAACTGAAGGAGCAGGGCTCGTAACTGAAACTCTAAACTTTCAGTTACAAGCCCTGCTCCTTAACCACTATGCTACACTGCCGCCCCAAGTAATCTTGCAGTATTCTTCTTTCAACTCTTCAAGTTTTTTTCAGATTTTTTTTACTATGTAGCTCCATGTAGGCTGTACTGTGGCCATTTGTATCTGAATAAATCAAAAGATTAATATGAGGGACAGACTAACACTTGTTCTGCCATTAAACCTTGGGAAAGCATCTCCAATTAATACAGGCTTGTAGAGCTGTAGCTGACGCCAGCACTAATTTACAGCAGTAAGGCGGAGGCAGAATAGATTAATAATGCAAACAGGCCAGTGACACTGTTGCTCTTCTTTCTTTTCAGGTCAACAGCTGTGAAAACCAACTCCTCTGTATGTCACTGAAAATAGAATTATACCATTAACGATATGATGCAACTTTGTTCGTCCCCTTAGGGCAGTTAGTTTAAGGGCTTCAGAGACGCAACAGAGCACTGAGAGACGTACTGCCAATGAGACAGAAATGACACTGAGTATAAAGCGACTTAAAATGTAAAGTGCAAGTGCTGGTGGTTATGAGGGCATTAAATACGAATAACAGAGAATAAAAACATGCAGTATGCAAAGACAGAAAGTCATAAATGGACACCTTCAGAGTTAGTGCCACCTCTATTGTAGAGTAACTTTTGTCAGGCTTATTAACCAGGCATCTCACATCAGGCCCGAATGTGGAGCTGCACCTGTTCCTGGTGTATTTGGGGAAGCTTAGACAGTCCCCAGGGGCAGGGGGTGGGTGGGGGGGTTGTTGGAACAATGTGTGTAGGGTAGGGGTGTAATAATTCCCCATTATGTCACAGCCTTTCTGTCTAATCTGTTTTCCATAAAATGAAGGCATGCTTCTGAGAAGCTCAGTGATAACTTTGAAGCATGCCAGAATGCTTTCAATGAAAGAGCTATAAAAAGCTGTTATGATGGTTTTTTCTCAAGTCAAGTCAAGTCAAGTTTATTCATAAAGCACGTTTAAAAATTTAAAAACAACAGCAGCTGACCAAAGTGCTGTACAGAAAACAATAAATAAATAAATAAATAAATAAATAAATAGACAAACGACAATAAATAAAAGCAATGAGACCATAGCAATAAAACAAAAGAAAAAGCAAAAGGCAACTCTCATACTGAGTTAAAAGCCAAGGAATAAAAATGCGTTATAAGACGGGATTTAAAAACAGGCAGTGAAGGGGCCAGCCTTACGTGCAGAGGCACCTCATTCCAGAGTTTAGGTGCTATAACTGCAAAGGCCCTATGCTTCAACCTTGATTCTGGAACAGCTAAAAGGAGCTGGTTAGCGGACCTGAGTGATCTTGATGGGACCTGTGGTTGCAACAGGTCAGGAAGATAAGTTGGAGCAAGCCCATTTAACGATTTATAGACAAACAATGAAATCTTGAAATTAATCCTAAAATGTACAGGGAGCCAATGAAGGGAGGCAAGTACAGGGGTGATGTGCTCTCGCTTGCGTGTTCCTGTTAGGAGAGGAGCTGCAGCATTTTGGACCAACTGTAAGCGCAAGAGGGAGGCCTGGCTAACACCAACATACAGAGCATTACAGTAGTCAAGCCAGGATGAGATAAAAGCATGTATAACCCTTTCGAAGTCATTAAATGATAAAAAGGGCTTGACCTTAGATAATAGCCTCAGTTGGAAAAAGCTAGATTTAATCACTGAGTTTATCTGTTTGTCCAATTTAAAATCACTGTCCATTATCACACCCAGATTTTTAACAGTGGGTTTTACCTATGGTTCCAGGGAGAATAGGTCTATATGAGGGGCATCACAGGCAGCACTGGGTCCAAATATCAGGACTTCAGTTTTATTCTCATTAAAATTCAGAAAATTTAAGGCCATCCAAGCTTTGATGTCCTCAAGACAGCCCAACAGTGGTTTTAACGTGTAGGTGTCTTTACGTTTCAAAGGCAGGTAGATTTGGGTGTCATCTGCATAACAGCGGAAGGAGATGCCATATTTTCTTAGAATTGACCCTAAGCGGAGCATATAAAGGGAAAAAAGGACTGGCCCGAGAATAAAATCCTGGGGGACTCCACAAGGGAGAGACGCTGAGGAGGATACAAGGTCACCAAGGCAGACAGACAAACTTCTGTCAGACAGGTAGGATCTAAACCACTCCAGAGCAGCACCTTTAATGCCGACACCATGCTCAAGGCCAGATATAAGGGTACTATGGTCCACTGTGTCGAATGCAGCTGTGAGATATAAAAGAATAAGAATGGCAGAATCCCCAGAGTCAGTAGCTAATAACAGATTGTTAAAAACTTTTAACAGTGCAGATTCGGTGCTGTGAAGGGCTTTAAAACCAGACTGGAGCGGCTTGAAAATGCCGTGTGTATCTAAAAAAGATTGCAATTGTGTAAGCACAACTTTCTCCAAAATTTTTGAAAGAAACAGGAGTTTGGAAATCGGTCTAAAATTAGAGAGGACTGAGGTGTCCAGATTGGGTTTTTTAATCAGTGGTTGCACTACTGCATGCTTGTTTGCTGGTACAATACCTGAGGCAAGACTGCTGTTTATAATTGCTTGGATGTTTGGTCCAATAGTCTCAAAAATCTCTTTAAAAAGGCAAGGGGGAACAACATATATGGGACCAACTGATAATTTCGTATGACCAATAGTTTCCTTTAGGAGAGAAAGAGACACAGGTTCAAACTGGTTAAAAATGGCAGAGCAATTGACAGTAATGGATGGGTCATAAGAAGGTAGTGGGATGAGAGCTCCAATGCTCGTAATCTTGTCAACGAAGAAGTGGAGCAATTTCTCACAGGTAGCTGAGGACACATCAAGACAAGCAGATTGGGGGGTATTAAGAACAGCGTTCATGGTACTAAAGAGAAAACTAGGTTTATGACGTTTTTTTGAAACACTATCTGAAAAATATTTTGTACTGAAAAAAGTACTGCAACGGCTGTCACTTCCTGATAATGATCTCTGCAGTTTTTGTGGCGTTTAGCTGACTCATTGCATAGTGTTCGCCAGCCCAGGGTACTCTGCAGCCAAAAATCCAAAAGCTGGTTAAACTAAGTCATTTTCAGATATAATATAATAAGGGCCTTGCCATAAAACTAACCAGTCAGCTCAATACACCTGTAACTTGCATAGTTCACCACAACTTCTCATTGTTTGATTTAGCTAGATTGCAGGATATGATTGCAAGCTGTATTATTTCTCAGGTAACTTGTGACTTGTGGTCGACTGTTTGCCTTGTTTCTGCTGTGATTTGTAGGCCAGTTCACCAGTGAAGGTGATTAGTCATTCATTCACATCCGCTCTTGTGATTACTCAGTATCACTGAAACACGTCCTTAGAAGACATGATTTTAAGGATAAACGACACATACAATGCCTGCCCCCCCCACACATACACACACACGCGTGCGTGCGCACACACACACACACACACACACACAGCCCTCATCAGTAGGCCTAAAAGCCACAGCCGAGATTCAGAGAGCAAAAGGGATTTCATCTTAAAAATGAAATATTGTCTGAAATTATTTAAAAGAGAATAATGTATGTACTGTTAATTTGATTGCGCAGTTAAATTCAACATAAGGGCCTCTTGGAGGGTTGCCATGGACTGCACTTTGAGAACCCCTGTTTTTTCATACAATTTGTAGAGGCCAATTACCATTTGTTTGCATTTTCTGGGAGAGCTCTGACGCTAACCGCAATGGTTCATGTGACTGATTATTCTTTAATAATATTTAGTCTTGGTGTTATAATAGTGTGTCACAGTACATGGATGTAATTGTCCATACATCCGTCCTGATGTTGGCATCAGTTTAAAGGTGTCTGCTTTCCAGGAATTTGAGTGTAGCATGAAACACACCTTGTGCTATTCTCTGTGTTCTCATCTGTTACAGAAATCTAAATAAAAATAGATATGGACACAAGAAACATGAACACATTTCTTAATCTATTGTATACTTGATGCCAAAAAAGTAACAATACTGCACAAATTCTGGCTCCCACATGCTGGATCACTCATCACCACTAAGACTGGTGCTATCAGCATGGGATCCACAGCTGATATAAAACTCCTTGGATCACATTTGACAATCGTCTGCTCTTAAGACAAGACAGTGCTTCTGAGAAGCTGGAGTGAGAAAAGGATCCACATTTCAAACAATGAATGTGCAATGTTGCAGAAACGATAATATAAGATATTGCTAATTATTAAATGGCAATAACAATATTCAAGATGTATGGGGCCCTTTTTAGACAGTGGTCATCAAGAACATCAAAAATCATCAACAATGCTGCAGTGAACCAGGTACACTTCTTAATGTTGTCCTAACTGCAGCTTTTGAATTGCACCACAATTGTTATTCATTCAGCTGTTATCTTCATTAAATTAAATTTCTTTTTTGTATTGTTACAGTATTTGGTAGGGTTTGTAGCTGTTCCCTGTGTTGTGCCATTGCTGTAACTAACTTTCGTCTGTTCTGAATGCCAGCAGCTGCGGCGTCTGGTTTGCAGCCTCTGTGTCTTAATCACACTCTGCTTGTCTGATTGTTTTTTAAGAAAGAGAATAAAACTTCCAATAAAAAAACAGATGAGTAGAAGATAAAAGAGGTGTGCATGCCGCATGACAGAAGAAGCCCAGCACAGCGGAGAGAGTCTGCCCCTTTTTCCTGTCTCGGAGGGAAGGGATGGTTCTACGGGAAGGGGAGCTTGTTTGTTTTAGGGAAGCGAGGGGGCAGCTATCGAGTGAGTGGAAAATCTCTGCAGTGCCGGTTTTTCCTCTGATTTCAGAGTGATTTCCTGCAACAGTTGGAATGTTAAGTAAGACCAGTGCCGCTGGCTGCACTGAAGTGCCAGGTTTTGTACGGCACGCAAACCTTATGCCGCGAAATCGCTGCCTGTTTTTGCGCACCTTTCATGCAAACACCGTACTGCATTTCCGAAAAGCCCTCAACCTGCACCGTTACCTTTCAGCTTTCAAACATAGAGGGCCGAAGACAAGGTCACTTTAGTGCACACAGTCCTTAAATAAACACAGTATTTTCTTTCATGGTTTGTTTAAAAAAAAATTAAGAAAGACAGCTGGAATACATTACTCTACATGTAAACCACTTTGTTTATGTGGGAGTTGGCCTGGACTCTTGTATTCTTTTTTTCCTTTTTCTCCTCACTCTCTGAGTCCCTTCTCTGAGTTTCACAACGCCTGTGAAAGCTGACGGAGTGCGTGTGGACAGGAGCATTCTTACGCAACCTCCTCTCCAGCCGTGGCGGGAATCTGTGGCTTGTAAAGTCTTAATGAGAGCGGGGGCTGTAACGATCTGAGCGCGCTCAGAACCTGTGTGGCTGTCCCAGGCTCAGAACCTGTGCGCTGTGCCAGGCTCAGAACCTGTGCGGCTGTCCCAGGCTCAGAACCTGTGCGGCTGTCCCAGGCTCAGAACCTGTGCGGCTGTCCCAGGCTCAGAACCTGTGCGACTGTCCCAGCCATGCACTGCGGCACTGGAGTTTTTATTGTGTCTGGAGGAAATGGTCACTCCCACGGTGAGCCCCAGGGAATGAAATTGACACTCTCAATTTCAAGCACTTTATTTCAGCAGCAGCTGGGGTAGGAATACAGAAACTGTGAGAGCACACACACACACACATCAGAACTGTGAAACACACACACAAACACATTAAGGACTGTGATAGACACACACACACACACACACACACACGAGGCTGCTATTACTGCTGTCTGCTGTCTTCCTGGCACTGCTTTTATTTATTTGTTTTATCTTTTGTAATTACATCAGGAGAAGCCCTGCAAAATTTCATTGTACCTGAGTATAATGACAGTAAAGATCATTCTATTCTATTTTATTCTATTCTATTCTAAGCAGTAACAATCCAGCTCAAACCAATTCACACTACGCCCCTACCCCCCCCCCCCACCCGCCCTCCCCGTCACAGCCGCAGCGTCTCTGTCAAGCTAATCCTCACTTTAGGGACGGCCTTTTGTTATTTTATTTTATTACAACTCATAAAAATTGCTTTCAGTTCAAGCCCCCCATGAGGTTGTGTCACTTCTTCCACCATTCATGCGTAAAGATGCTGAAATTTAGGCTCAGAACAGGCTGTGGACATGCTCGAAGGCCCCTGCCCTCTTCATCTGAAACGGGGGTGGGGGGTTTGGACAATGGCTGCTTTCTTATCTGTGCCACTCGCTCAAGTTTCAAAACATCCCCGTGGCTAAGCTGAGTTACAGTCGTGACGTCCACGGTCGGGGGAGGCACCAGTCAGTAATTTTGCACCAGACGGGGGTGGGGGGGGGGCTGTTTGGAGGGGGCAGGAAGGGACTGAAGAACAGTGCGGGGGCTGGTACGATGATGTGTTCCCCCCTCGCTGGACCCCTCAGAGGAAATGCAGGAAGACCCGGGAAGCCAGAGGAATGCAGAGGTGACCTTTCCCAAAACAAAGTGAGCCACTAGCACTGAGGCAGGCTGCAGAAAACATGGCAACTGCTGCAGCTCCTGGACAAAAACATCCCCAACATACCCCTGCAAGAGCAAAGAGGCCTCTCACACAGCACGGGGGGCGGGGGACGGGGGGGAGACGGAGGGGGGACGAGGGGGGTGGGGCGTGCTTTCACGTCCTTGGGAGAGACGGGGTTTACTGGAACAGGGGTTGGAAACCCGACAGCGGGGAGTTACTGCGTGAGGTCTGAGGGAGGCGGAGGTGTGTGTGAGAAGCATGCTAAACCATCTCATTGCTTTCATTACAGATGCTGAGCAGATGCTCTTATCCAGAGTGACTCACATAGCTTACAGTTTTTCAGAGTTATTCATTTATACAGCAGGATATCTACTCTGGTTAACACTTAACCATGCCCAAAGGTACAACACCAAGGAGTTACATCAGAAACCTTTGGCTTATAAGCCCTGCTCCTTACCACTACACCACACTGCTGCCCTGCTCCTTACCACTACACCACACTGCTGCCCTGCTCCTTACCACTACACCCCACTGCTGCTCCTTACCACTACACCCCACTGCTGCTCCTCACATTACGTTACATTAGCGGCATCCAGAGCGACTTACTTCGGTTACACTTTTTTTTATAATGTTATCCATTTATACAGTTGGATATTTACTGAGGCAATTGTGGATTAAGTATATTGTCCAAAGGTACAGCAGCAGTGCCCCAGCAGGGAATTGAACCTTTCGGATACAAGTCCTGTTCCTTAAGCACTATGCTACACTGCCACCTTACCGCTACACCACACTGCTGCTCCTTACCGCTACACCACACTGCTGCTCCTTACAGCTACACCACACTGCTGCTCCTTACCGCTACACCACACTGCTGCTCCTACCGCTACACCACACTGCTGCTCCTACAGCTACACCACACTGCTGCTCACTGCTACCGCTACACCACACTGCTGCTCCTTACAGCTACACCACACTGCTGCTCCTTACTGCTACACCACACTGCTGCTCCTTACCGCTACACCACACTGCTGCTCCTTACCGCTACACCACACTGCTGCCTTACAGACAGTGGAACCTTATGTTAGTTTGGCCGGAACGCTAACTTGGATCTTGGTTCTGTCTCACTGTTGTCACGAGCTCCTCACACTTGGACACTGATACTCCACAGTAACATCCCGCTGTGCAGGTGAGCTGAGACGCTGGCGGACTGAGCGCTCGTTTTTCAGCATGCTGCTCAGAGACGCAGGACGCACGACTCGAGGTTGGAATGAAGAACGCCTCCCTGCTCTGGACACGGCAGGAACGCCCTCATTCTGCGGCCTGCTGCCTCACCATCTCCTGGCCTGCTCGGCTTTCATACTGCTGCACCATGATTGGTTGATTTTTGTGACGGATTTTGACTGACTGACTGATTTTTTTTTTTTTTTAAGAGTCATGCACACCATGGTGCCAAACCAGGAAGAGCTTGTAACACACTTGTCTCACAGACACCCGTACTGAAATGCCTCCCTAAACCGGGGTCATAATACAGCCAAAATCAGTCTAGTTTTCTGTTAGACCCTTTACAAAAGAAAACGTGTGAAGAAAAAGTGTGAGATCATTTTATAAGGACAATTTCACTTCCAACTTACTTCAGATCACAATTTATGGAGTGTTATTGAGTCAGTCTGTTTAAAAGGCAGAGGCAGAGGACGTGATGTCATAATGACCTTTGACCCCTTGTGATGTTGACAGTTACATATGGTTCTGTTGTGTAGGTGTGTTTAATGAGCATATAATGTTCTGAGTTGTGGTTTGAGCCATATATCAGCCGCCCATGTTTACTTAAGAATTAATAATAATTTGTCTGTGACCTTTAGTTTTTAAACTACCTTAGGATTTGTTTGTGTAGATATTTCGCAAGTCTGATCCTTTAAAAATTTGAAACGCATCACGTGCATTCCATGGACAGTGATGAATGATGTCCCAGGTATTTTTTTGGTAAGTCTGTCCTCTAGCATTTTAACAGTCTGTTCTATAAACAAATCATTTCCCCTTCCTGGCTGACCTCAGATGGCTACCTTCGCGTATCGCCACAGATGGAGAGATTTAAGGCAAGAGAATGCTGAGAACATAAGGAAAGCAGTGAGCTGCTCCGTTTTGAACAGTGTTGCGTTTGTTATGGTCTTTGCATCTTCATATATCAGCCACATAATCCCACAAGCTGAAAATCCATGGCTATGTTTATATGCACACATTAATGTAATTACTGTCAAGACTGAGACAAAGATAATCGTTTCATTAAGCCTTTTACATACCTCTGCAAAAAAATGCCTTTCCCTAACACTCCTCTTTACAGGTAAATAAGGGGCAATTTCATTAAATGGTGGAAATATTGGGGGGAGGCCTTTGCCCCAGTTATAGACTGGCTTGCTACTGCTCCCTGTTCCGTCCCACCACTGCATTATTAAATGTCTCATAATGTTCACGTCCTTAAAAACATGCAGCATGGTGAAGGACTGGCTTCTGTCTTTTACCTCCTTTCTCGTAGACACAGCTTACTGGCCAGCTAGCATCAGCAATTATCAGTAATTATCAAAGAAATCAGTTGTTATCAAAGAAAATGTCCTTCCTCTTCTTCTCTGACATGCACAGTTTTGATACAACCTAAGAACTGTGACTAAAGTGTTCCCATGTTCCAATAGACCTACAGCGATGTGAATGAGAAAGGAGTGCTCCACATATCTTACATTGATTATGTTTTCCATGATTTTTAGAGCTTAAGTGCATTAAAATAATCAAAATAAAGTGTTTAGTTGACTTCTGCCAAACTGGAAGCATTGCCTTAATTGCATCATGTAAACATGGCCATTGTCATAACTGAGAGTATGCATTGTAGCCAAGTTTTTTGCCATGTTTAATTTTAAGACTGACTTCAAAGCTCCGCTCACTGAGTCTGCAAGAGACCAAATGTCCACCTCAAATGATATAATTATGTTCATGCTGGTTCATCTCAGTATATAACATGTGTTAGCCCAAAGGAAAGGACAGTACACTTCTTTTGACTCTTCTCTCCCTTTTAGTGCATAAGCTGGGTCTCCATTCCATTCATTCCCAATACTCTGCATTTTCGGAAGGTCACTTCCTGGCTAAAAGAATAATATGATCTTCAAAGAGCAATATACCTAGCATCACATCTGCCACCTTTTCTCATGTTTAATTTGGACAGCCAAATGATTTAATATATAAAGCATAAAACAGGATATTGCATACACTGGGTAACTGCTCAAACATGTGCTTGAACCTATCCCTATTCCCATAACGTGAGAATTTACATTTAGCGCCCCATAGGTTACCTTTTACTAGCCTGACACCAGTCAAAACCTACATCAAAATAATCATAATAATAATAAACGTTTTTGTTTGAGAATGCACCCTTGCTGGGAAAGGGCCCTACAGGACTTGAGAGAGAGCGTTTACTCAGGACTGCTATCTGTCCGCTCTGCATATCGCCAGGTTGATAGCTCCTGGTGTCTGTAGCAGCCAAGATCACCTCACACGTCAATGCAATGATGTGTTCAAAATGTCCTAATCTAAATGTGTTCTGCAGGGAGCGGGTGAGGGACTATCAAGGAGCTACTTACAGTCTCTGCCTCCTCTGGCAAAATGACAAGCATATATATTCATGTTAGAGCAGTATGACCGCTACAGCAGGTGGCAGAGACTGTATATACTGTATAATGCTCCATTTTTGCTGACAGAATCACCACATTGTTCAGCCCCAGCTTAGAATATAGACTGCAGGTCTGCACGTTGTTTGTATTAAACCAACAAAATGTTCAAAATGTAAAGAATGTGAAGAATTTAACCACTCATACTTTTCCTGTTGGTGTGCAATACTGGAACACTGCAATACAAACATAACACTGTTTCAGCATTGTGGATGGTGTCATTTTCCTCTTAACTTTACTTCTGGGGTTTTCAGATGTTATCCATTTGTAACTAGACTGTCTTGGCCACAAGTGAACTGCGTACAAGAGCAAACCCTGCATGTGTCTGTATGTGAGTATTCTGAGTGGAGAGTCAATTAACAGTTCCATGCAAGTTTTTTTGTTCTCCTTGGCTTTTGTCCTGTTGAACTCAAAGTTGTATTTTGTTTTAGCTATTTTTTGGATCTTTCCCCTCAATGACAGCTGACTGTCCTCTCCCTGAATACGGCAATTTAACCTCTGTCCTTGTTACCCTTGTTACGCATTGCACAAAGCATATTTTCTCATAAGACACTGGTACCTAGACTGAGTCATATAGTTTTCCTGTCAGCCACTCATTCAGCCAGAACACTCAAAAGGGCTCCAGAGTTACCCATAGGCGTGTCTTCACAGGACCTGAGACACTCCCTGAGAATATCCTGGAATCACAGGTTACCCATGGCCAGAGCGTATTAACAAGAAGTGAAAGTGAAGCTATAAAGAGGATTTGGGTTTTGTGGGTGGAAAACAGGAACAGCCCATGTAGCGAAGGGAGAGAGCAGTCACCCCACCTAGGCTCGAACCCGGGTCTACAGGGTACCAAACATGCGAAGAGCCAGGCTCGTTGGCATGGCAGTCAGAGTGCATACTCAACCGTAGTGATGGCACTCCGTCACAGCCCAGCTGAGTATTGTAGAGCACATTCAGCGAAACCCCTACACTGGTAGGGGGAATATTTACTTATTTATAAGCCTATAAGACCAGTAGGAACAAGTCTTCACAGTATTTGTACTTTTACATTTAGTCATTTGGAACAGGATCTTCATTATCATCTGGAGTGGCATATACACAGGGCAGCAGTGTAGCATGGTGGTAAGTACTGGTTCGATTCCCCATTGGGGCACTGTAGCTGTACCCTTGGGCCCGGTACTTAACCCATAAATTGCCTCAGTAAATATCCAGCTGAATAAATGTATAACATGTAAAATTGGAAACCCATGTAAGTTGGTCTGGATAAGAGCATCTGCTAAATGCCAATGTGATGTAATGGAGGGCCTGGTGAAGCAAAAACAGAATATGCATGCAATACGGGCCCATGAGCAACAGCGCATACAGTCAACAGACCACACACAGACGCCTCAAAGCATCACACAGTGCAGTGATCACCTCTGCCATGGTGAGCTCAGAATAAGCGCTCCAACAGTGAGGGTCGAAGTGCAACACTGCTGAGGGGGTTTGCAGTCTGCAGGGGAAGACGGCCTGGAGCGCCGACAGCTATGGGGTGCTCATTTCTACTCACTCTGGGGCCAGAACAGACAGGTACATAACATAAATAAATAATTATAACATGCACAAACACCAAAGATAAGAAGGCCAAACAGTCTTAAAAACAGCACATTATAATGTGGCTACAATGGTTTCTTCCCCATTCTCCTGAAGGGAGGCACCAAACCACCCACCCACCTGAAAAATGGCGACAGACGCCATCTTATAAGACCTTCTTGGAAGTGATGGGTTTCATCATGGTTTTCCCATCGGGCATTTCAGTTCATATTCCAAGTGAAACGAGTGTCTACATGCCCAACCTGTAGCACAGTCGTGGTCACCAGTGCATCCCTCACTCCTGTTGTGGCCCTGCCAGGTCAGCTTGCTGTTTGTTTTGTGCAAGGAAGATGAGGAAGAGGAAGGGAGGTGAGCATCCATATGGGGCTGGCATCTAGGAAACTAGGAAAGGTACACAACCTGGACGTTGCAAGCTGGTGTGTATCATTGCTTGCTGTTATCACACACCAATGCACAGACCATGGTGACGTGGCTGCAGAAGGACTGAAACTCACACAAGAGGAAGAAATCAGTCTTTCTTAAGCTTTTCCCCCCTTTCACATCATCTGCTTTTTCCAGCTGCACATTAGGCTCAGTTCATTGTGACAGCCTCGATCCTCCAATTCACTCGCACACACAGAGTCAAAGCTCATTTTTGAAACTGCAGGTCCCAGGGTGCACCTGCTGATTGGAGGATGCCCATCACCCTGCCTGTGTGGGGCGGGGCAGTTGGGTGGGGAATGGTACTCAGTGTGCAGTCCATTGCTGGGGGCATGCTCTCAGTGTATGAAACAGGAATTCACCTGGGGATATACATTTATGGTATCTTCATCTAATGTCATGTTTGAAATAAATCCAAACTAAATACATCATCACTGCTGGTGCTTTGAGCTGCCCGCTTCATTAGGACTTAAGAGCAGTGGGAGGAAGCCAGGATGGTACTGCTTCATCTTGCTCTACACTTTCGTTTCAGCTGCAGTATGAACCACACCTCAACCGTCACTGGCGCCACAGGCTTATCTCTAAACCAGGCATGAAAAAACATGTTGAGTTTTGGGCAGATGTGGGACGTGCTTCCTCTTGCATGTCAGCAGTGTTTTAACACACACCCTTCAGGGGCGTTTCACATTCAGTGAGTATCTGCAGTTTTTAACCACCCACTGGGAGCATATATTGGTGCATTCATTAATGTTTTAAGTCTTTGTTTTTGGTCACAGCATTGGCAACTGTTGGCAAAATTGATTTTTTGTTGTTCTTGTTGTTTTCTGTACCATAGAGTATAGAGTATCTGTTCATTCCATTATCTACTTCCATTACTCTACTTTCTACGCTCCATTATATTCAAGTGTTTAAATGAACACATCAGCGTTTCATGCCCTACCTGCAAAACACTGGCAGGAGCAACTAAATCACTTCTTGTGGACAGTGTCATTAGGGCGGCATCATTAAGCCGACAGGAAGGATGTGTGGGTTATTACAGAGAGCAGAGAGCAATTCACAGCTCTCAGGAGCTGCACATGCACAGGAAATCCCATTGTGCATCAGGTGCAAGCTATTTTTTTTTAAATCCTAGCGTTTTCTACAATAAAATTCATCATTTCTTCACAACAGGACTTGCGCTATAAAAGGCCTCATGCTATAAAAACCATTAAAAAGCTCTAAAACTATCTAATACATATCCTATATTTTTTGCACTGTATCATGATTTTGTTCCTGTTTAATTAAGATAGCAAACATATACAAGGGGCAATTTATGTCATTCAAAATGCAAGCGGCAGCAGGTGTGGGCTTTGGGGGTGATTGTGTTTACATTGTGAAGGGTAATATTCACAGTATATAGGAGAAGTATGAGGTGATTTTGACTCAGTGATCAGCAACCATGCTGCAGCCCTGCCCTGTTTATGAGGGCTTATGGAGGCTCTCTGTGAGTGAGGCTTCAGTTGGAGGTAAAAAAAAAAAGCTTCTGCATTTATGGCTGAAAAATACATACACAATACATTCTGTACTGTGAGATGAAGATGGAACAAAGCGATGTGATGTTAGCTGATCTCCTTGACAGAAGTGGGCAAAATTGTATCGCCGTGGTTCCCAGACTGCGGGTGAGAGCTTCATCGGTAGTAGGATCGTTTTGGTGTCGGAAAGTTTGGATTATTTTAGCTAAGGACAACCTGCTGCTTCTGCAGCTGCAGCATGTCTTGTGACGCTCTGGGCACTTGGACAGCGTCACAGTGGAGGCACTCCCCCCCCGTTTGTACCTGTGTGGTATTACATTAATGAGGTCATTACCACAAAAATTCACAAATTTCAAATATTTACCGCAGCTCACCCAAAGGAAGGATATTGCTTTGTCTATTTTGAAAATGCGAGGGGGCAGCATCCTGTTTTCAGACATTAAAAATAGCTGTGCTGCTGTCCTGTCGCACTGACAAGGCCTGTCATGTTAGCAGAGGAGCTTCAATTATTGCACATTAGCTGTTTTTTTAATTTGAGTGACCAAAAGTTATTGGTGTTTCCATGATGTGCTTGTGAAACTATGTTCAAATAAGATAAAGTGTGACAGTAGCTTCACAGAGCGAACCATGTCTTTGCACAGTGAACAGTTTCCTCCAAGTCTCTCTCAGGGAGACTCAGTATAACGGTAGGAAAGAGCCAGACCTTGAAAGGAGAATAAAATGAAATAAAATGTTTCTGGACACATGTACATATTATTTTACACATGCATCATAAATGCAGGGGAGCAGGCCTCTGAGAGAAAAATCCAGTAAAGAAATTGATACAACTGTGACAATAAAACATTGGCAATGTTTTCAATTAGGTCAAGTAAACAAGCTGTAAAACCAATACTACATCTATGATTTGGTGACTGGTTTCAAACTTGGTGACTGGCTGCTGTCTGGGTGGTGGTGACTAGCCAAGGGGAAACAAGGGTTTATGCAAGGGGAGGAGGAGGTGGGCTGCTCTAAGCTCACTATTTTGCATGAGGCAGCTTTGCAGTACTCTTAACAAGTAATAGTAAAGGCCTGTGCACCTTGGGGGCTGTGTTAGAGTTATTTTATTTTTTTTTATTTTGTTTTATACAAAAATGTAAACAAAATAATAAAATTGTACTTGTACAATTCATATATGTCAGATACACCTGCTCCTACCACCTGAGGACTTCCATCTCAGTTTTAGGAGGCATTTACATTTATATCTGTCACTTACAGGATGCTCCGATCCAGAGAAGCTTACAAAGAGCAAACAAATTACATTACATTACAATCATTTAGCAGACGCTCTTATCCATAGCAAGTTCCAGCACAACAGAGCATAAGTATATCTGTTCAAGTTAAATGAACAACAGTGTCAGACGATGCTCACAACACTTCCAGACCAGTGAGTGTGAGAATAACACTATTCAAGCCCTACCACAAGTTAACTTGTGCAACCTGACTAGGCAATGGAAGCCAACAATATTACCATATATCAGTCGCAAGAACACAAAATCCAAAATACATCACAATACTACACGTAAAATAAATATCAAGTACTAGAGGTAGCAGGTGTTAGGGGGCGGGGATTGAAGTGGGACAAGATGCAGTCTGAAGAGGTGGGTTTTCAGCCTGCGTGGGAAAATGGCCAGTGATTCCACTGTCCCAACCTCCGTGGGGAGGTCATTCCACCACTGAGGGACCAGTACAGACAGGGATCGTGTTTGAGAGGAGCGACCCTGTCGGGACGGGACAGTCAATTGCCCCATGGCTGCAGAGCGAAGTGATCTTGGTGGAAGAAAATGCGTCTAAAGAGATGGCATGAAAGACAGCACATACAGGACTCACCTGATCAGATTAGAACAGGGTGGGTCAGTCCCCCACAGGGCTGTGATAACCTGCTGCAGGTGTAAGGGTCACTTCATGTCATTTCAATGGCCTCATTCCCCCTTACATGTAAAAGAGGCACTTACTTGAATTAAAGCATTTATATTAATTTCATCAATGGCATTACACAGAGAGCAATAAAACAGAGAATCAATCAATATGGTCACCAGATGGCTTTGACCACATAAACATACAGGATCTGACATGGACACGGTTAACAACAGACTGCTGCGCTGCACTGTCCCACACAAGAGCACTGCAACCCAGCCTCCCAGACACAATATGCATATTCAGAACTTTACCCTAATATCTACCATATTTCCCCTCTACTATTATATACTATAAACGTGTACGTAACAAAATAAACGTTACCTGTTAGATTTGTATAACTAAACAACCATGAAATGATATATTGACCAATAAGCTAGCTAACTCTCCCAAAATCCTAACACCATGATTAACATTGCAACTTGTCAGTACAGCAATAAAAGTTCTTGTATTCTTGTATTCTTGTATTTGAAATTGCAAAGACATAGGCAGATGCACTGCCATCGCTCATGTGCATAGCCAAACGTTATAGCATGAAACTGAAATGTGTTATGATTAACTAACAAGGAACTTTTGGGAGAGACATCTCTGGTGCTACACAGAGAGTAATAAAATACAGAATCAATCAACAAAATGGCTGCCCCCTGTAATGTTCACCAATCAAGCCCCCCCTACATTAAACTGAAAATTAACCCATTTTAAGGTGAAGACCTCATACATACATGCTTCACCAAGTATACAAGTGCCATATATAAATGTACTACAACATACCTTACATTAGGACCACAAAAAATAAGTGGATGGTGAGATATACTTAAGTAGGAAAGTCAAGGTACAGTTTGTAGAGGTGACTCTTTAGTCTGCAATAGAAGGTAGCCAGTGACTCCACTGTTCTGACCTCTATAGGAAGCTCATACCACCATACCAGGGCCAGGATAGACACCCCAGATGTGCAGCTGCAGAGATGAAGCAGGAATCTTTTTAAAATACTTTTTGTACTTCAGTGCAATAAAAATGCACAAGTGCAATGCAACATGCTCAAAAGGGGTGGCAGTGTAGCATAATGGCTAAGGAGCAGGACTCCAAACCGAAAGGTTGCCAGTTTAATTCCCCGCTGGGGAACCGCTGCTGTACCCTTGTGCAACTGTACAAATGGATAACATTGTTAAAAATAATAATAATAAATAAAAGCTGCTGTAAGTCGCTCTGAATAAGAGTGTTTGCTAAATGCCAATAGTGTAAAGTAATAACAAAAAGGCAAAAAAAAAAATTCAAAACCAAGCACTTCTGAAAATGTGCTAATACTTTACAAAGCTTTCCCTCAATGATGCTGTTCTTAAATTTTTCATAGGGCACCTTTTTATCTGGAGACTTTTAAGAGTATGATGTTTAGGATGCATCGGCAATTTTTTGTCAAGCATTCTCTCTCAATCACTTACTTATACTACAAATACTTAGAAAGAGGTTACACAAGGATACTAGAGTATAAGAGACACTTTCTGGTATGTTACCATGTGGAAACATACGTGTGCAATAACCCACTTCCTACACTGACTCAATCCTACTCCGGTAAATGAGGTGAAAGCCTTCCCAGAAAATAAGGAGTTTCGTTTTGACTACGAAACAAAGTAATAGTCTTTGTAGTCTTTCTCAAGACCCAGCAGTAGATTTCTTTTCCTATTTCACTGACTGAGCAGGTTCAGCAGGTCACGGAGCCAGTAGCAGGAAATGTGAAATTTGCAAAACTTGTTAATAATAACGACAAACCACTGTGGCAAGCAGCAGACATGTTTTGCAGCATGTGCAGTAATTGTGGCTGTTATCCAGGAGATTTTCATGTCATTTCAATTTCATTCCAATTTGTTTCATTTGGATGATCAACTGCTTTGCAAGTTGCCAGTGAGCAAAAAATCCTGCAGTACACCTGTAAAGGAAGTGAATATATTTAATACATTTACTATATTAATATTACTATAGTAACATTACTGTTTAATATATTTATATTTGATACAAAATGCGACTGCGCGTCTGGTTTTCAACCAGCCAAAGAGGGCACATGTTACACCTCCCTGTAGCTGCCCAGATCAGGTAGAAGGGCTTGTTGCTTGTGTTCAGAACAGCCAACGGAGCTGGACCTGCCTACCGGAACGCTCTGCTACAAACGTATGTTCCCTCCCAACTGCTACGCTCTGCTACTGAACAGCGTCTGGTGGTACAATCACATCATGGCACAAAATCACTATGCAGAACTTTCTCCGCTGTTGTCCCATGATGGTGGAACGACCTTCCACACCTCATCTGTTCTGCTGAGTCCCTCACCGTTTTTAAGAAACATCTGAAGACAGAGCTCTTCCGCACTCACCTGATCAGCTGAATCACTACCATCTCAAGCAATCTATTATGTCCTAAACTCTGTTTTCCTTAAAAAGAAAAAAGTGGGTCTGCAGTGACTAACATTTAAGAGAATTGGCAATTGCAATATTGTATGGACTACTTGCGCAGAAATGGGACACCAGTGTGTGTGTGTGTGTGTGTGTGTATGTATGTATGAAATAACATTTAATAACTACCAGCACAATGGCTTCCAAAAGCCCTTCTTCTACCAGGTGCTGTTCCACAGTTCTTATTGTATGTGTGTATCTGTGTGTGCATGTGTGTGCACTCATGTATGTGTGTGTGTGTGTGTGTGTGTGTGTGTGTGTGTGTGTTGTTTGTGTGTGTACATGCATGGATTTGGCAGAGACACAACTGCCTTTATCAGACTATTTCCCAAGGATGTTTGACTAGCCATGCATTGTTTCCACAGATTTCTGGCTCATTGGGCTAGCTGGACAAGCGGGTGCAGATGCAGGCATCTCTGGAGTACACTTTAGAGGAAACAAATGTGGAGGATCATCACTATGGAATCTAGCTGCTTTCACTAGGAGGCTTTGATTAAGGCTTCTTTCCCTTCCTGCTCTGGGCGACGCTCTCAGACACGTGGTCTGCTGTCAGCCCGCCCCAGCGGAAACCCTGCCCTGGCAACCCGGAACGATTCCCCATGAAGGAGGTCCTTGCTGAGCGCAGAGGCATCCAGCACTGTGGAGTTCAGCTGCTCGTGTGATGCCAGTCCTGAGTATCAACCCACTATTACAGACCATATGCCTGCCTCTTCTCTATTGCAAAGAGAGCGCTTAGCTAACTCGGGCGAACTAGAATATCCAGTCTTGTATGAATTCTGCAAAAAGATACTCTGGATCTCCATGGTGGTGGCGGCATCATGCTATGGGGCTGTTTCTCTTCAGCAGGGACAGGAACTCTGGTGAGGATAAAGGGAAAAAAGAATAATGCAAAATACCAAAAGATTTTAGCCTCAACCCCACTGGAAAAGAGCTGAAGAGAACTGTTCATAAGCAGTCCCCTCACTATTTAGGTGAACTCAAACTCTTCTGCAAAGAACAATGGGAAAAAATGGGCAGAGACTTACCCATGCAGTCTCACTGCAGTTATCAAAGCAAAAGGTGCAAAAGGTGAAGAATTTCAAGATCCACTGTATGACTGTGTGTGTGTGTGTGTGTGTGTGTGTGTGTGGGGGACCTGGGGGCATTTTCCATAGTATTTTTCCATGCTATGTAGAATCTATGATTCAGAGAATAAGTTTATTATTATTATTATTATTATTATTATTATTATTATTATTGTTGTTGTTGTTGTTGTTGTTAGTCATTAATTATTTATACACAACACCTTCAGTTACTCTCCGATTCTGGTGATACTCTCTCTCTGATTCTGGTGATATCAATGATTTCTAAATAATTTAATCTAATAACTGTTATCAATTCCCGGTGTTACCCTGTGCTACATATTTTAGAGTGGTGTAGTACTGAATGACAAAGAACAGGACACTGGATTTTTTTAATTATTCTCATTGTTTTGGGTGTTTTACTGCAACTGGGTGGCTCACAACAAACACAAATGCGTGTGCCTCTCTATTGTACACAAATGCATCTGCCTCTCTGTTGTACATTCCTGCCATTCTTATCATCCACTAATCACTGTCTTCCATTTGTTTCCTATCCCTGCTCCGGGCTCCTGCCTGGAGCTGCAGCCCAAGCGTCACATTCCGACTTCCAGTCCTGCTACCTCGCTGCCCTGCCTATCAAGCCAGCTGTGTTCCAAGAACCAAACATCCTAGGAGACATTTTATAATTACTCTGCTGTTAATTACTTCTGTCTACCAAACTCAAATGTCCTAAAGTACATTGTATAACTTTAAGTTTTGTCTTTAATTCTATCTGCCCAGTGCCGGCCAGAAGCAGTTGGGCTCCCCCTCTGAGCCGGGTTCTGCTCAAGGTTTCTTCCTGTTAATTAGGGAGTTTTTCCTTACCACTGTTGCCTTAGGCTTGCTCTCAGGGGGTCACAGGCCTGGGAACAATGTAAAGCTGCTTTGTGACAACTGGTGTTGTAAAAAGCGCTATACAAATAAAAATTGAATTGAATTGAATTGAATTGAATTGAAAAGAATTGAAAAGTTTGTTTTATGTTTTTTTTTTCTTTATATTTGTATTTTTTCCACCTTAGAACCCCTGTAGTGTTTTAGTGTGTGTATGTGTGTATATTGTACTGTATAGTACTGGGTCGTTAACCAAAGACTCTAAAGCGGAAATTAATTAGGCTAAGTGTGTAAAAGTGTATCACCGCTAACAAAATGTTTGTCCACTGAAACCTCTTGCGCACGGCTTCAGTCGCGCAGTCTCTCACCAGTCCCGCAGCTAGATTGTTGACGCAGTGGAGGTCCAGTACTGTACGTCCCACTGGAACACATTGTCTGATCACATCTGATTGCCGATTTTATTGCTCCGGAATGCTATTATAATTCACCTGTCCGCGATACTTTGGTATATATAAGAAAAGTGTAGTATATGAGCGCGAAGTCCATACATTTCAGGAATCCCGTCTTTTGGTGAATCTACAGTTCTTCCTCCCCTCTACCTCTTTAAAATCCTTCTAAAAACACTTGTACTAACTGTGCAACAAAACGCTAATTGCTGTTGTATGGTATTTTGAACGATTCCAGCAAAAAAGAGAAATAGTTCCCGTGAAAGGATAGTACAGTTTTGACTGCTTGGGAACGCCCACTTTAAGAGACGGGGAACGCTTCAGATAGAGGCCAAGCCTTACGCTTCTGAGCGGCATATATTTACATATGCTAAATTATCCGTTCATGTTTCATAATTTTTCTCCGCTTACCTTTCATTTTCCCCTAAAATCTACGTAAAAAGCACCCGAGTAAAATAATAAGACCAACGATGTAATTGTTATTATGAGCAGTATAATAATGTCGTGTTGAAGTGGCGGGGCTAATGTTAGCCACAGTTACATGGTGGGACAAAAAGGAGAGGAGAAACGGTGCGGTATGCATATGCTCGGACTGCACAGTCCAGACGGCGCTGTCAGTCAGTCATGCTTTGGAAGTGGATTATTTCATGGGAAAGTTCGTCTCACAAGTTGCTGGCTGCAAAAAAAAAAAAAAAAAAAAAAAAGAAAACCTGGAATATCAGTGAGAAAATCAAACCGATGTTGACACCAGCGGAGACACCTCTCTAGGCCACGCATGTCTTGAACAGCTCTTTTAGAAGCCGTTATTCTTTGCTCTCCGTCACGACACTATGTTTGCACTGTCACGATACAATCATGCCCAGCATGCACTGTGATATTTAGTGTTAGAAAAAGAGAGTAGGATGATAGAAGAGGAACGGACACTATAAATCTAGAATTGTTTTGGTGTTTTGTAATACTGCAATATATCAGTGTATTGTTGTTGCCGTTCATTCTATTATTACAGTTCAGTTTTTCAAAGTTAACCCGTTTGATACGCGCCCTTACCAATTTGCATGTGAAATAGGCCTATTAGTTCTCTGTACAGAACTGTCTTCTCATTATTTTTTCTTCTGCTTCCTTTTACAATCACACGATTGTTTTTTTCCTGTGGTGAGAACTGTACAGAACTGTCTTCTCATTATTTTTTGTTCTACTTCCTTTTGCAATCACACGAATGTTCTTTTTTTCCTGTGATGCTGAAGGGGTTAAAGTACAAGTTCATAGGAAACATGAATTCAACCGCTCATCCGCCTTTTAAAATCCCTAATTGTTCCGCGCAGTCCCACCCTCTTCTCCACCCCCTCCCCAGCATTACGACGATATATTATAGTGTGCGGGCTCCCCAGCCTCCGACACTCGCTCTGGGGTCTGATTCGGATTGCAACTTTGAAGACACGACAGCTGAGCACCAACACCATGGAAGGAGGCCAAGTCCGCTCCAGCGCGCCCACCTACCTGGCTTGGTCCATTTTAAACACAATCTGCTGCTGTTTACCTCTCGGAATCGCCGCGATTGTTTATTCCAGCAAGGTAAGTTACAGATATAGTGAAATAATAATTATAAAAATGAATAACAACTACCTTACCAACTATCATTAAAAGTGCATTTTAAAAAGTTAAAAGTATTAGATCAAGTGACCGAGCCATAACTTTAACCCTTGTTTGTTGAAGGCGAACAGCGCGAATTCTGTGGGAGATTCGGCCACCGCGCAGGATGCCTCCCGGACCGCCAGGAACCTGAATATAGCCGCGCTTGTGTGTGGAGTTATTTTGTTGATAATTATCGTTGTGCTCCAAGTCCTCAAGTCGCAACAATAATACAAGAGGGAGACCATCCTGGATCATCAAAATCTTTGAGGACATTATCTTTCTATCACTTCTGCTGCAACCTTTTCTGTAGAGTATAACCAAAACCAGCTGTATTCTTTTAATGTAAACACAAGCAGGAACGGGACGCCGCTTAAAATTTAAAGTCACGGGAAGGATGGGATAAAGGGATTCCTCATTAGATTCAGATATTGCAAGAGCCATGTGTATAGCTTTTAGTCCTAATAATCCTGAAGATTGTCGCATGTCTTTGTGGCTTGTCGCACTGTGTAATAAAGGCTCACAAAAGTCAGAACGCAGTTGCTAGTCTCTGACCTTGCTTGAAAGTGCGTCCAATTTGCAGACGCGTGGTACCACATTGTCTACGCATGTTGACAGTCACTTTGTTCCAGTTACTTACGCATTGAAATAATGTATTTATCAGTGAAAATGCACTTTCCAGATGTCGTGAAGAATTTACATTTTTGAAAGAGGTATTCCTGAAATGCAAACAGCTCGAGTGGAAAATAATTCAGTGTGAATCTGGGGAAGGAAAGAGGTTGAACGTCGTTATTCGGGCTTTAAATATAAGACGATTCCATAAGTAACGCAGAAATTAAACCCTCGAGAAAGACCAACGCCCCACCCCATCCTGACCCCTCCCCTTTACGGAGCCAGGCAGTGAGGTAATCGCGGGGTGTGGGACAATAACGGTCAGATCAACATGGAGGTCCAGCAGGAATGCAATCAGGGGAGGGAAATCTGATCATCTTTGGCAGGATAGATGTAACACATGCAAAGAGCCAAAAACAGATTTTTTTCCACACAATCTACTGGACTCCCTCCGAATCATGAAAAGCAAGTCTAGATAATCTAAATAATCAGACAGTCTAAATAATTGTTGGAAAAATAAACCGTATTGCAGTGCAGGTTTCACACAAATGTTAGTTCACAGTTTTCGATTAGAGGAGTTTTGGGACAAAATGCCCCTTTATGTGAGAATGTTAAAAATATGTAAATATTTGTAAAGAATGCCCTTTTAATGGGGCAGCAGTGTGGTGTAGGGCTGGTGACCAAAAGGTTGCACGTTCGATTCACCGCTAGAGCACTGCTGCTGTACCCTTGGGCAAGGTACTTATCCTAAAATTGTAAACATGTAGCTGTAAAAGTGGACAAAAAGTGTAACCTACATATATGTAAGTCACTCTGCATAAAAGCATCAGCTAAATGAGAATGAGTAATGTAATGTACAGTAGAGGGAATAAATAATCTGCTGTATAATTATGGTTGACAATCAACAAATGGGGACACAGAAGAGAAATGAATCATCAACAGCGATGTAGAGGAGCTGCAAAACTGAACAACATATCCAAGATGGAAGTATTACAGCTCAAACACACATGTGACCTGCGGTGTAAATACAGAAGTGAATGGTAAGCCAGGCAGAGCAGACATTTATGGAAAAGCAACAGAAGAATTCAGTTTTACAGTACAGTGCCTCTCATCCTCTCACACCATAAGCTTATTCAATGTCATAGGCAATATTAAACACAGCAGCAAACAAAGTTTTGTAGACTTGCAATACTCAGACGTTCCAACGGGACAAGTACGTCTGAAGCAGCTGAAAGCATGCCAGCATGGACAGAGGGCACAAATGCAGTTAATCTCACCCAACACTTGCTCCATGAAATTACCAAGTTCGTTTCATCTGCAGCTCCATCAATATAAAATACATTTTTTGACATATAATATTACATAAATACATATCTGAAAACAAAACAACATAACTGGCACTGAACTGTTTGGCTTTATTCATCTGTAGGTTCTTGGTGCAGTGAAATATTGTTCCAAGTCACTTCCCAGTTCTTCATTTATGATATCCTGAGCTGTAATGGATTCACCTGCATAAGCTTGAAGGCTGACACACAGGTAAAGGTGAGGATCTTACATGCACTATACATGCGTCACAGCAGCCGCATCTCAGGTACTCTGCTCTTACCTTTGCACAGAGGTGTTACTGAAATAACAATAATCAATCAGATATCCTGTACAAAATACAAGCACAGAGGGCAGACGATCGATAATTTCCAGCAGTCTCGGCTTGTTTTAAATAAGATTATTTTAAATGATCAATGATTAAGGTACCTGGGTGGGGACAGTCAATTGTAGCTAGCAGTCAGAATGATGCACAGGGTGACCTGCTGGCTTACGACCTCCGCTTGAGTAACAGCAATAACAATCATAATAATACAGGATTTATGTGGAGTCTTTCAAGAGGTCCAAAGAGCTTTACAGTTATGGGGGGAGGTGGGGAGTGACTGGCCTAAGCCAGTGCCAGTGTGCAGTCTCCACCTGGGTGATCCGCGGCAGCCATTTTTACCACAGTGGGTCACACGGCTCAGAGCTTCACCCTACTGACACGCAGCGCTGAAAGTATGCATTGCCTTCTGCAACACTTCTGCATTCGAACCCCTGCTGACCTGCCCATTTCCACCAAAACTGTCAGCATTATGAAGACACCTGTTCCGCATCTCCTCAGTAAAATGCCAGTGCACCTTTCCAGGAAGGGGAATTTGCGATGTGTTCTGTACTTTCTTGATTTCGGTGCAAGTGTGAACACCTCAGATAGCAAGCAGGCTTTAGATCAGCAATGGCAGTAAGGAGCCCTTGATTAGCATTGGTTGCTTCCTGTGATTTTACAGTCGTCATTTTGATCAGGCGTGACTCCCCCAAGGGCACTGGCAGCCACCTCTCTGACTAATACAGGGGCAAAAGCTGCATATATAAATAGCATTATTTTATTTGATGGTATGTATGCACCTGTTTTGAGAATAAGCATGACATCAAATTTTACATATTTACAGACACGCATTTAAGCTGGCACAATTATGAACATGACATCATGTGGCTTATGAAAAAGAAACGTCACAGAAAAACAATATGTTGCATTGTCACACGCAAGCTTTATACTTAATTGTTTCTACTTCAGAACCAGCTCCTGACAGAGGTGATGTATGTTTTTTTTCCCAGAATGCATTGGTTCCATCGGGGACCGTTCCAGGCATAGGTGATATATGTTTTCTTTCCCATAATGCACTCTGCTTCTATCAGCACCAGTTCCTGGCATAGATGTGGTTGCATAGATCCCCACAGTCACCAGGGGTCTCCTGATGGAATGTGTTTATCGAATAGCTAAACCTTCGTTTTGTATTTGATTTACTTTTCGTGGCAAAGAAACAGAACAAGGGGGATTCTGCTGACCTACTGATATGCTCTTACTCCCTGCCATTGCCAGCAAACCAGCATGTATTATTAGACAGCATACTTGTTATTAATATTTCACAAGTTAAATATGGCATGTTTTATGCTTAGTTCCATAACGGATCCCTTTCCACCTCTATATACATATATATGTGCACCTAAAAAATATATATACACTATGTTTCACATTCTATTTATTAAGTTCTTCAAAACAATAAAAAGGACTGAACAGTACATTTATCCAGTGTATTTGTGTGGATATAACTGTGTGGTATAATTGTAGTATATTCCATCCAACCCCAGCAACAGTGTCACTTGACATTGGGACACCTCTTGTCATATGTCTCATGTGACGCTGTAGGCCTGGTTGGATATAACATTAATTTCTACCTTACATGTTATTATGTGAGAAAAGTATGTCATGTATCATGCACAATGCGTCATGCAGCTGTTATGCCATGCTTATGTAGGCACTGTGCCATTGCAATGTGACCTTAGCGTCCTTCTTCCAACCTGCGCTGCATGAACAAAAACATGCTACAGATCTGGCCACACCTTTCATAATTACAGTGTCAATTATAAATTATATTTTAATCCTTAAAACAAAGCATGTATGCATTCATTGCCATAATGCAGCTTAAAATGCTGTCATTGAATGTAACACTTCAAAACAAAGACCCTGGGTACATCATATAATTGCTGCTGGTCAACATAAGATGCTTTGTGGAGGTTGTGCTACTTGTATGTACAATACCTTTTTTTACTCATTTCCTGTTGAACATTATCAATCATGATCTTGAAATGTTTGTGCCACAGAAACATGAGCTTATAGCAGGGCTACAGAGACCCAATGCAGGGCTCAGCTCACTAGAGGAATTAACAATGTCTCCTCTCAGCTCCTGCCGTCTGACCCAGCCACAGAGCATTTCTCACCTCCCTCGCGCTGTCGTGTGTCAGAGCTGGCAGCGGAACGTTCCAGAGACGCCACACCGCCACCGCGGGCGTCCTCGCTCCCACTGCCCTCCATCGGCATTCTGGGTAGCCGCTCCTCAGACTGTGCTTCCACGGAGTCCTGCGGCCTCGGTCTCGCGATGAGCGAATCTGTTGCTGGGTGTTGTCTTCAGAGCAGCAGAGAAATTAGGAAAGACAGGATATGGGAGAGGTTCAGTCATTTGCTGAGCAAAGGTCAGCTTGTATCACACCCTTCTTACTCTGTGGTGGCCACAGATTCAGCAGAATGTGCATGCAAACCAGCCATGAAGGAACATCTCATCTCATTTTCCTGTAGGGTTCATCTCTTTAAGACAAAACAGTCTGCACAATGTCAGCAATAACAACGCATGCTATAGTTAAAAAGTGATGTTTTCACAGTTCAATCAAATTTACATGAACCAAAAAGCAAACACATTCTGATTCGTTACTTTTTCCTGAAAAAGTCATGGTAACAAGAAAAAGCTTCAACATTTTAAATGTGACAATGATCCAAATTCACATGTTTCATGTGGATCTGTGTTTTGTCCTCTTTCTGAGTATACCTGATCCTTTGTATTTGTGTTAATTTTATTTTCCTTCTTCCATCAATTTGAGACATCAGTCTGGGAAAAATAATAAATAAAGTACCAGAAAACGACTTTGTTTTCATCCTTCACTACTGTCATTCATGTTACATTACACTACATGCATTTAGCAGACCCCCCCGGTATCTTTGCTCTCAGCTCTCTTGAGTTTTTCCACTGCCCCCTCAGTGTGGCCCACAGTGAAGGGAACAGTGTGAGTGGCAGCTACAGCAGACATTCAGCTTGTGGTCTCAAGCAGTTGCACACCAGTCATATCGGAAACGTGTATGTGTGTCACGCAACCGCAAGGACTGAAAGTAGGCTATGACCAAGAACCCAAAAATTCTGAATTCACTGCAGAGTAAGTGTGAGACTGAAGACATTCATATGTAAAAACTTTAAGATATTTCAATTTTTTATTAGCAGATCTAGCAGATCCTCTTATCAAAGGCAGCTGACATATTTGTCTTTTTTAATATTATTCATTTATACCATAAATGAATACTGAAGCACCTTGGTCCATGTACTGAACTCCTTAATACACCTTAATACATTGCATATCTTTAAGTTATTTTTTCTGTAAAATTTCTTTCATTGTAAAATTCTAGAACTCTCAGAGCATTGTAGTTAAATCATAACTTAATGAAGCTAATATTCATGCTGTTCATTTAAAGGTAAATAATTTCTAATATTGTTTTTGTAATATTAATATTATGCTTGATTCTATTTTCTGCTTATTGTGAAATGTAATTAATTTAGTTCCTTGACTGAATATATGCTGTTAGCTTCAGAAATGTGGCTCAAATAGACTCGTCATACTGCCAGTAGACTAGAAAGTATCTTGCGCTGTCTTCAGCCTCGTCTGGTACACTCCAAGGGTGTCTGCTGCTACAATGAGTCCTGCTAAACCCTTGCCTTCATAATTCTCTGAACAAAAGTTTTATTAGTATCAGTAAACACCTGTTATCACCTGTGATATGCCTTGCATGACTTTACTTCTAACAAAGAGGTCAAAGCGGGATGTTCTGTCACAGCAAAAACATAAATGTTTACTACAAGGCCATATACAGTATTTAAAACTGCTGAACACTTTAAATATCAAATAAAAGTAACAGATTAACAACTGGCAGAGGGAAGAACAGACGCAGGTGATGAGGACCAATCAAAGTGCATTTCATCGTATTGTGTCATCTAGACAGGAAGGCTTGATCAAATCAAATAGAGGGAAAGAGATGAGAAAGATATGTTTCCTCTGCTTCATCTTGCAAGATTAAGCAGAGAAAACATGTCTTTCCTGTATTGCTCTCTTCTTGTGGTAAAAAGCTTGGAACTTATTTTGATCCAACACACCGCAAGGCAGAAGGTATTACATACTTAATGAAGTGAAAATATTACAGTTTTTTTAAACTGCTTACACACAAAATCTTTACATGTCTCACGATTTCTGAAACCTGTCACTCAAAGATCAAAACCACACACCAAGTCTGCAAAACTATAAGCTAATTCTCAGCCTTTCACTCAGTTTTCAATTTCATAAAACACTTTTTACAAAACACTACACACAATTCTCTACCTAAGACACAAAAATCAAACAGGAAGTAACTTGCTTGCCTTTTCCAAACACAGCCAATCAAAATGCTACACTTATTCACCAGTGTCTCACACCCACTCCTCACATGTGCAAACACTAATTGCTTAACTGATCACTAACCAATCACTGCTTTAGTATAGGCCTATAAATAGGCCAAAGGTCAGATTACCTGTTTAGAACAATGGATGCAAACATTGCAGGGAGAGCAAGAGGAGTGGGAGGGAGAGGCAGGGGATGAGAACAAGGGCAAGGACAAGTTCAAGGAGGAAGAGCTGGAAGAGGAGGAAGAGGACGAGGTGGACGGGGAAGAGGACGAGGGCGAAGAAGAGAAGGAAGGAGAGCTGTGTCTGATGAGATTAGGGCTACGCTTATTGATCATGTGATCAACCACGGCTTAACTATGAGGGAGGCTGGACTGAGAGTCCAGCCCAACTTGAGTCGGTTCACAATGGCATCCATAATTCGAACCTTTAGAAATGAGAACAGGTATGCAACTATCTAATGGCTACTTCAGCATCACTGTAAAATCCGTATTACTGTATAGTATTATATAAACATTTGTATCTCTAAGCCACCCATTTACTGCACTGCATTGTAGGAATGGATGGCCACAGTGTGGTGGGTTATCATACTGTACTACAATACAGCCAACTGTAAAGAAACATTTTTGTACTATACTGCACACACTCACACTGTTTTTGAATCTTCTACAGAGTGGAAAGGCAAAGTCATCATGGAGGACGAGGTCGCATGTTTACAGAAGAACAAGACATGGCTATTGTAAATATGGCTTTGGCCAACAATGCCATGAGGCTTAGGGAGATAAGAGATCATATCCTAAATGATGCAACAGTGTTCAACAACATTGATGCTGTAAGCCTGTCGACATTGCAAAGCATCCTCCAGCGGCACCAATTGAGAATGAAACAACTGCACAGGGTGCCATTTGAGAGAAACACTGACAGAGTCAGAGATCTGTGACGCGACTATGTGGATGTATGTATGCGACACTACTTCCAGTACTTCAAACTTGCAGATACAGAGCCAGAGTATTGGACTGTCCCATATTTACTGATCTGTATATTCTTTTGTCTGTTACAGAGAATATTGGAGATGGAGGCTCATGCCATTCTCCATGAATATATTTACGTGGGTGAGGTTGGCTTCAGCCTCACCAAAACCAGGCACAGGGGGAGAAATGTAACAGGACAGAGGGCCATTATCAATGTCCCTGGACAGCGTGGGGGAAATGTGACCATGTGTGCTGCCATCACGCAGAACGGTGTCCTCCACCACTATGCCACACTTGGTCCTTACAACACTGCCCATATGCTCACTTTTCTGGAAGCAATTCACAATACGCTTGTTCCAGATCAAAATATGGATCCAGGGCAGCCCAGATTTGTGGTAATATGGGACAATGTAAGTTTTCACTGGGCTGTTCTGGCCCAAAC